>PVKA01020700.1:0-39927 GCA_004027165.1 Ctenomys sociabilis
CACACACACACACACACACACACACACACACACAAAACACAATGGAATACCCTTCTCTGACAAAACTAAACAAAAAAAGGGGATACAAATGAAGGACCATTTTGTATCTGCATATTCAAAACAGCATATATTCCCCCCCCCTTAATTCAGTTAATAGAAAGATTTGTACTATTAGTGTTTGGACAGGATATCATGTCTGCATCTTGTACTATTAATAACCACTAAGAAAACAACAATATGCAATGCATTAATTATTGAAACTGTCCTACTAACTGGTTTTGAAACTGCCTCATTGCTATTTGTCTCTAAATAAAATTATTTAAAATAAGAAAATATAAGTGATTTAAAGTTTGTTATTAAGATTTTAGATATTTACCATGAACCATGAAAGAACAACGGATTACATATTTTGAATTTATTAAATGAAAAACTTCTTGGAAAGCACATTGTTGACACAATGGGAAGACAGTCACCAGATGGGAAGAAGTATTTCAGAAAAATGAATCTGATAAATATTTGTACCCCAAATATATAAATACCTTTTGAAGTATGACAATAAAAATCTGAAAAAGCTACACACCCTCTAATTCCAGCTACATTACATTCTGGGAAAACTGCAACTATTGCTGTATTCAAAGCATCAGCTTATTGTACCTTTCAGGTTTTATTTACTCTTCCCGGTTAGATGAGAGAGACAATATGACGTTTACATATGCGAATCTAATTTATTTCACTTATGAGTACTGTCTCTAGTTGCATCCATTGACTTATGAAAGCTTTGAGTTTATCTGTTTTTATAGCTGAGATATACTCCATTGTGTAAAAGTACAACTTTTTCTATCCATTCCGTAGTTAATGGAAATTCTGGTTGTTTCCAAGATTTAGCTATGACAAATTGCAGTGCCATAAACACAGGTGCACATATATCACTGTGGTATGATGTTTTCAGTTCTTCAGGAAAAAATATTTAGGAGGGGAGCAGAGGGGAAAGAGAAAAGAAAGGAAAAAAGGAAGGGAAAATGTATGTATTATACATATATATATATATATATATATATATAATCATCTTTTATATGCAATAAAATTATAGATATCCCTATATTCATAGAACATCAACTGTATCATATATATATATATATACATATATATATATGTATATATATATATATATGTATATATGTATATATATATATGATAGCTTGGATAATTGCACTGATGATTTCTACTGGTCTCTAGAAAGGAGAGTTGATGCTTAAGTCTTTCCTTCTTTTTAATATTTTGGCCCAATTTTCCATGCTTATATTATATCCCATGTATTCTGAACAACTAATTTAAAGCCAACAATATACAAAGTAACAGCCACTTTTGAATTCCTATCATTTTGTTTGGTGCAATTCTGTTTCTTTTCTTTCACTATTTTTATTTCCTTAAAAAAAGTTTACAAAAGGTTTAAGTGGGGAAAAAATGGGCTGGGAGGGTAGCACAGCAGCACAAATGCCTGCATGGCAAGCCCAATATGTTGTTTTAGATCCCCAATACAAAGAAAAATAAAAAATTCGGTGTGTTTTGGTTGTTGGGCCAAAGTATAGCCAAATAGACATGTGGAGTGTGAGGAATTTTTAGAGTAATGAAAGTTATACATGAAATATATTACTGGTGAAATATATATATATATATATATATATATATATATATATATATATCACTATGCATATATTAAAGTTCATAGATCTGCATACAGCAGAGTGAGCCCTGATCTAAACTGGAATTTAGCTGACAATGCTATATTAGTATTGGTCCATCAACTGTAATACCTGTACCATGCCAAAGAATATATTAACAGGAAAGGTGTGAGATATGAGGATCAGGGCAGGAGACTTGGGTATGTTTTTGGAGTGTGACATTGAGAAATGAACCTACAGCTTTCATGCTGAGTCAAATCTTCAGCATCTTCAATGATTGCATAGTTTTAAGAATTAAAATATTACAGTCTCACTAATGTGTTAATTGGCCCAGGCTAAGTTAGAACTTGCTATCTTCTACTTTAGCCTCCCAGAATAATAGGGATCCCAGGTGTGCACTACTATGCCTGCCTATACCTATTCGTTTATTATTATTTTTTTACATTCATGTATTTGGTACAAGGTCTTGCTATGCAGCTTAGACTCATAGTGATCCTTTTGTTTCAGCCTCCCCAGCACTGGTATTACTGGCATGCACCACCATGCCTAGTTTCAATGGCTGGAAGGGCATGTGGTTCCAGGGATCACGCCCTCATCCTTGTGCTTGGCAGGCAGGTATTTAGACCACTGAGCTATCTTCCCAGCTCTGCAACTGTTTTTATAAACATTAAAAAAATCAAGAAACTGGATGACACTTTTTGAAAAATATGATACAATTTATCAATATTGATCTTATAAAAAGAAATAACCAGCATAGCATTGGAAAATAATATCACTACAAATTATACAGAAATTTAAATATAAGGTTATAACAACATTTTTGTCAGTGAATTTAATATTCCAGGAAAATCAAATTCCTGGAAAACGTTACCAAAACTAGTAGAAATCCACATTATTTCACATTTACTAGGAATGAGAAATAGAAAACCTCACAAGAGAGATCTCTGTGGGCTGAGGTGACTATCAGTGATTTTTTTTTTCAAAATTTAAGAAACAATGTGAACTGTATCCAGATTCTGAATTGCTCTGATATTCAAAGTCAATAATATATTTATTTCATTGTGCTAATAGAAGAATTGGAATGAAAACAAAGTTAATTTCAATTTGTACAGTGAAGATTTCTTGAAAATTTCAGTAGTCTTTCAGGATGAAAAGTTTTGACAAACTAGAAATGGTCAGAGACTTCTTTAATTTGATAGAGTAGCTGCAAAAACCCATTGTAAATATAACTACTGAAGGGATGCAGAAAGGTCCCCCAAATAAAGGATAAGAGAGGACCTTACTACATCCTTATCCTAAATTTGGGTGTCCTGGCCAAAGACAAAAACATAGAAGGATTTGAAAATAAAAGCATTATTATTGAATAAATATAGCTATCCTTTATTAACATCCTGATCACAGGAATATTCAACTGTAACAGAATCCAAATAACTACAGAATTAGAGGAGGACACTTTATTTTGGCATCGGTTTATATGGGATTTGATTGAATAAACAAGAATATAACCCTTAAGTCATCTAAATACCAGGAATATAAGATTATAAGAGTATTGTCGGGCCCTGAAACCATCAAGGTCTACAGGGATAATATTTTGGCATTAAATCTAATGTAGAAACTTCCACCATCTTTACAGAGTAGATTGGATAATGGTTGAGTAAGGAGCCCTGGGCACACTATAAAAGACTATATGCTCCTTTGTGCTCTTTGGGTCCAGTTGCCTATTCTGTGCTTGGTGTTGAAACTCTACAAGTTCTATTTGATCAGAGGCTGTCTACAATGGTCAAACGACTGCCTTCTTTCACTTGTCCTTTTCCTCATCTCAGTTTTTCCTTCCCATTGAACAGTTTCATTCTTTTTCTAAAAGGTTGTACCTTTCAGATTTGGTATTTCTCTTTCTGGTTCTCACATTAGTGAGATAATATGATGTTTGTACATGTGGTCTGATTTATTTTATTTACCGATATAGTCTGTAGCTGCCTCCATGTATGCACAAAACCCTCAAATTTATCTTGTTTTATGGCTGAGTAATACTCCATTGTTTAGAAATATCACATCTTTTTATCTGTTCCTCAGTTCATGGACATTTGGGTTATTTCCAAGATTTAGCTACAACAAATTGCATGGCTACAAGGCCTGCTAATAACTCACATAGTGCTTTTGCAATCTTTGGATACAGGCTGGACCTTGTAGGTGTGTGGCTTGGGGGATGATTGCAGGCTGGTCCCAAGTCCCTGGTGGTAAGGTGCACTTGTGTAGGGTACCACTTACACAATGGTACCCAGTCACCAGCCTGACTGTGCATCAGTTTAGTGATGTGAACAGCCACGATCTCTGCCAGCATTCACTGGCATCCCACCCTCTTGCAATGGATTCTCAGTCTACTGTAATGACACACTGTAATGCATTGGCGAAGAAGCAGAAGCTTGAATATGGGCTGCACATGATTAATGGTGGAAATATATATTGCATCTCCATATTGAACAACATTATGTTTGCAAAGAAATTTGCAACTCATTGCAGTGAAATTGTATTTGAGACATCAGACTGAGTTTGCCTTCAAAGAAGCACAAAAGCATGGAAAAGTCAGGACTTTTCCCAAGGGAAGGTGCTGATCAGACAGATATTAGAATACATGAAAGTATTTTATTTTTATTTCCAGAGTTGGTTAAGTACAGCCTTTTGGACTTGTGCATAGTCATACCCTGACTTTTGGGAAAGGCTGCAAGCAGTTAGACTGCTTAAGCTTGTTACAGTGGCTTCAACTATGCTAAATGCCTTCAAGCATGAGCAGTGAGAGATACCATCAAAGTTTCTTTATAAAGAAAATAAAAAAGGGCTGGTCTTCTTGCTGGGGACTGTATTGATTTGGAATGATCTCTGATTAACTAAGAAAATAGTCTCATACTTCAGTGTGTGCACTTACATTTCTGTGTGAGAGAGAAAATAGGTACTTCTAAGGACAGAGTTGGGACCATAGTATCAATATTTATTACTGAGCCCAGGACAGGGCAGTGTGTCTAGGATGCCAGGCTTTTGTTTAAAATATACAATTTAAAAAGAAAGAAAAAAGTGAAAAGAAAAAAATTTAAGCATTAACGGTTCCTTTCAATAGACCAGTAGAAATCAGCAGTACAATTACCTAAGCTATCCTGTGTATGTACCTATATATTTCTTCTTCTCTTCCTTTTTTCTTTGTTTTCTTCTTTCCATCATCCTAATTGTTCCTTTAAGCTGTTTCTTTCCTTTCACAGTACTTACTGCATCTTTCAGGGGCTATGAGTCATTTCTAATTTTTACTATTTTTTATTCTATTAAAAAAAGAAAAAAAATGAATATAATTTTCATCACTGTTAAACCCTTAAAGATCAAAGTCAGAATAGCATCTAATGCATAGCGTCTGGCTCAGTGGACCTCCCTATACGCTTGGGATGCATTCGTAGACCGGAGCTTACATAGAGGAGCTGCTGTCTGTCATCAGAGGCAAGAGGAAAATGTAGCGCGGCACAAGAATTGCTGCCAACATACGTGCACTTCTGGTCACTGTGTTGTGAGGAAGAAAGTGTTGTGCATAATAACTTGAGAATGTGTTTAACATAAATTATATTTGCATGGATTATGTTTATTCATACGGTCAGATACATAATGGATGGCTTGATAAGCGACTGATTAGTCTTATAATCAGCCCAAGAGGGAAGCGCTTCAGGAATTTCTCTCTTGGGGGTATCTGACTTTCTGGATATTTTCCATTTGCTTTTAATAAATAAAAAGTACCAGGTCTGGGACTCTGAACAGCTGAATCCCAGTTTCCAGTGTGCCAGGCGGGCATTGCTTCCTCTGGCTGCGCTGTCTGTGTGGGGTCAGGATTACCCGCGACAACTCCATGGCTCCGGGACCACAACCGTGTGTGTGGTTGACAGCAACAACAGCGATTCTCTTTCCGGTTATGGGAAGATAGTGAAATTCATTGGGTAAGCATAAAGACATATCAGTCCGTCTGCACCAGCACTTTTAATGCCTGTTTTGATGACGACAGTAGTGTTTTCACGTGGGGCTTCACCGTGACAGTGAGGTGGACAACATATTTGAAATATATAGTGAGCAATGCTGAAATACTTCTCTTCTGTGAGGTAGCCTTAGTTTGATGAAATTAGTCTTATGTATACTTAACATCTTGCCTCAATAATATTCCATCTTTACAGCTGTCAGCGTACTGACTTCCCATCAGTTGGGGAGATTCCCCTCACATACCTTCTTCGTGAGCTCCAGCCTGGATTGCCCAGCCTCCTAAACGTTCCCTGCCGGCTGGACCTCCTGCCCCTCACCCCTGTCGCCGCATCCTGGGGAGCCTTACACCTTGCTTGGTTCCTCAGATCATAATCACGCACAGACTCACGCTATGGATTGTTTCTTTTCCTGAGACACTAAACAGACAGTCACTTCCTATTGGAAATCCCAATAGTGATGAATAAGGGAATGAACTTGCTACAAAATAGTTTATTTCAATTACATTCCAACATAAGTATCTCAACTGCTTACTGTCCTTGAAGGGAATATGAGTTAGCCTCTGCTATTGCCACGATCCTGAACTCTTCTCAGAAAAATGAATAAAACAGAAGTGTACAAAAGACACCTGCCCAGCAAGCAAAAGGACTTGCTTTTTTTTTTTTTTTTGGCGGAACCGGGGATTGAACTCAGGCCCTTGCACTTGCCAGGGAAGCCCTTATTCCACTGAGCCATCTCCCCGGCCCAAACAAAAGGACTTGGGTTCGATCTCCTGTACTACATGCTGTGTTGGTCCCAAAACCAGGTGTAGTGGCACATACCCATAAGCCCAGCGCTGGGGAGGCTGAGAAAGGAGAAGAATTACTATGAGTCTGAGATGAGTAGAAAGACTCTATACCAAGTATGTAAACAAAGAAAAGTGTTTTGTTTTAATGAAAATGTGTTTTTATTTAAAAAAAAAAAAAAAAAAGACTACAACTTACGTCTGGAACTCTGAAGAGCTGATTTTCAGACATCAATGTGCAATATAACGACCATTGATGAATTGCTATCATTTTGTCTGATAATATCATATATCATTGCTAATGCATTGTTAATTTTTAATTCTCTTTAAAAGTAAAAAAAAATTAAAAAGACCATGACACACATTTTTAAGATTTCATATAGCATTCTACTTTCCTGTATGATGTTATGGTACCAAAATTGTTTCACTGAAACCCTAAATCTGGTTAGGCAAGTATTTCATATTACTATGTTCCTCATACTACAATAAAAATGGTTTGTGAGCTCTAGAAAATAGAAAAATTAATATAGACATGTAATGGTTAATTACAACACAAGCCATTAATACAGTACAGCCTGTAGCACAAGTGTATAATAATTAGGATAGAGAAATTAAAATAGCAAAGAAATTTCACCTTTATCTCAGTTACTAGGCAGGGATGACCAATTAGGTCAGGTAGTATGTAATTAATTTTATGAATAATAAAGGTGTTCCTTCATTATTAAGGCTGTTTCCTCATGATATAAGTTCATTATGTGATAAATAACATGCACTTGCTTTCTGCAGAGACGAGCAGTCTTCAGCTTCATTGCAGGCATGAAACTGCTCTCTCTCTTAATGAAACGCCTTACTAATTCCTTCACTCCTTGATTTTTGACTCCTTTTTTCTGCAGGCAGTTAATATCCATGAGAAAATATATTTTTCTAATGAATACAGAGATAGTCTACATGCATGACACAATTAATTCTACCTACTGATATTTAAAAACTAAGTAAAATCTTAATTTTTTTTGGGGGGGTATGAGGAATCAAACTCATTACCTTGCACTTGCTAGGCAGGCATTTGTATCACTGAGCTATATCCCCAGTCCTTCTTTGCACCTTTAATACAAGCTAGGCTTGAGTAGGAGGGCTGAACAATGTAGTTTACATCAGCATAAACATGTTCCTGGGAATATAGATTTGGCATCAGTACCTGTGTTCTTTAAGAAATCACAAAAAGAAAAAAAAACCTAGAAAAATTTTTACTTTTTGACTTTTGTTTTGTTTTATTTCTTGAGACAGTGTCTCACTTTGTAGCACAGGCTGGTCTACAATTCACTACAAAGCCCATCCAGGCTGGCCCGGAGCTCACGGCAGGTCTACTGCCTTAGCCTCCTAAGTGCTGGGATTATAGATGTGCCACAGTCCTGGAGACTCTTTGACATTGGAATAGTCCTGTGATTAGAACTGGCTCTCATTTACTATTTTTCGTATTTAATTTCTTTTTAGCTCATGTTTTTCATTTTCTCACACCCTTATTAACTGTATGACAACATAAGGGTTCCAAAGGAAAAACACCCACTGTGGTACCTTCTTTGGGCACAGCATGTTGGATCTGCATCCAGTGCTCTGCCCAGCTAAAACAAGGCACAGATCTGGTGGCTCCGGAAGTTTATCACAGCACTAACTGTGATTGGCAGCCCAATTAAAATGTGGGCGGGGAGGGCAGGGTGGGTAGCTCAAAGTCATCCATTTGCCTAAACTCAACTTTCCATTAATCCTATAGGACAATTTGCAAATTTAACAGAGTTGAGATTTCTTAAAAAAGTATTTACATTCTATTTATTATATAGAGGAGTTGTGTGACAGTCATTTAAATATGAGACATGATCAAAATGAACTTTAAATGTATTACAATAAAAAAATACATTGTAATTGATCTCTACTACCTCAAAATACTCACTGTGAACATCCTTGTTATTCTTGCCACTTTCCGATGTAGCCCTGAAAGCCTCTTTGTATCTTTATAATATAAAAAATACAGTGGCTCCTGTTGTGCACCACCCAGTGGAAAGATACTGGGCTGTGTGCCCATCTACCTTATGTGCTAGATTTCTGGCTGTTACTCAAGTCAACAGGATCCTAAGTGCTCAAGGTTTTCAATCCATTCAGGCAGCAAGGCAGCAATGGCTGTTCAAGTAAAGGCATTCATGAAGGAGGAATTCTAGAACTGTTTCACAAAGCTGCCAAAACAATGAGATAAGTATATTCAAAGGGGATGAATGACAACGTGTCCTTTAGTGTAACAATTGTTTAAGATGTATAAATTCATCATGTATTTTGATCACACCTCGATATTATCCAGCTGAGTATCAGAGGAAGCACATCAATACACATGATTCGAAAGGGACACATTTGGGCACATGGCACTAAGTCACTATATTGTTTTTTCACATTTTGCCTATTTTACCTTCACTTATTTATCGAATGATTGGCTTTTCGCTTGACTGGAGGGTTGAGTACTGAAAACACTGCCTTTGCCTTGAGGGACATCCCAGGTTCTTTTTAATTTTTATTTTGGAAAAAGATCTCGCAAAGTTGTCCAGGCTATTGAAATTCTCCTGTTTCAGCCTCCCCAAGTGCTTGGGTTAGGTACCATTACAGCTGGTAAAAATATTTTATGAAAGAGTTTCTTATCACTTTGCTAAACAACAATGCTTTCCAAAACAGACCTGGAAATTTCCTCCACTGAAATTAAGACCTTAACACTTGAAGACCTGACTCATCAATGCACAGTGGCTTAATCAGCCGCTAAGCACATGCTATCAGCATATTTTTAGCAGATTCTATGGACAAAGTGCACCACTGCTTCAGGAAATCTCATACATTTGATTAATAGTTAAATTCTTAGAAAACGCCTGATCTCTAAGCATGATGTTACATAGTGTCTAACATTCCACAAAATGGGAATATGGGAAAACTTTATATGACAAGCTTCAAATATGCATTATTATGGTTCATCAGGAGATACACAGTTCACAAAATGTAAAACTAAATTTGTCAAAAATTAAGAGAATTCAAACTAAAATAATGGCAAGGCATAGTTACCTCACTGATGATTTTAGGGTTGATGAACAAAAGATTATTTTCAGTGCTGACAAAATACAGAAACAGGCTTATATTCAGGTTAGGCAGGCTTGTCTCTCTCTCTTTTTTCTTTCTGTAATTTGGTACCAGTTTTATCACTGGGATTATATATCAACATATGCTTACATTTTGATCCAGCAAGATTTTATGACTTCAGCATAAAAAATTAAAAATGTAAAATACATATTCACAATGTGGAATTTTTTTCTAGAGTATGGTAAAACTATGTTACAGAACTAAATTTTTATCTTTTATATTGTTCTTTGCAATTTTGCAGAACTGAGGTTTAAAGAAGATATGTAAAACATTTCTGAAAAAATATTGACATTCCTTAGTGCACAGTGTTTTGCACTGTATAGTCTAAGACACTCAGTTTTAATTGGAAATAAAGCCAAGGCAGAAATTACTCAACTCTATTATTTGTAGCAGTCAATAACACAACCCTCACAGAATGTATTGATAGAGTGTCCCAGGACTGAAAGAAGACAGGTATTTGTAATCAAATGAAGAAAACTAAAAACACGAAAACAAAGGAGAGTTGAGACAGCCACCACGTGCTTTATCATTCTGTCCATAAGATGAACTTGATGTTTCAACTTACTGCAGTGAAAGACAGGAGGGAGCTAACTCATCATTTGAAAAAAAAAGAAACCACTCGAAGAGAAGGGAGCTTCACAGAAGTACCAAGCTGATGTCAAAAAATGCCATTTTAAACTAAAGTGAACACTGCATTTCTTTCATCTTCTTAGCTGTATTATTTGTAATTTTATTATTTTAATATCTATTGTTCTGAAACAATGTATCTTTAAATGCAGAATTCTTGATAGTAGAAAAGGGACAGGTTAAAAGTAGCAAAAGGCTATTACCACAACTTGAAAGTAATTGGGAGAACAAAGGCTAATCAAGAAGGAGGGCAATATTTTCAGATTTGGATTACAATGCATCAGTACAGAAAATAGGACCCACTAGGGTCCACAGCCGTGGGCCATATTGGCATCCCACGAGAGGCAAAAGGATGACAAGAGGAAGAATAGACACTTGCATCCCTTTAAAAAACGTCTTTTTAAACAAAACTTGTATCTGTAGAAATACATTCATTTTTATGGCACATACTTTATTTTAAATCATATTAAGGAATATAACAGCATACCTCAACATTAACTGTGACTAATAAAATGAAATACAAGTTTGATGAATGTAAACGTTATTTTTAGCATTACACAAGGCAGTATCTCTAAATAAACTCATCAAGAATGTTGAAGGAAAAGTAGTGTTAATTCACACAGTCATACCATAAATTTGAAAGGTATTTTTAAGTGGAGAATTTTTAATCATCTGGTTTATCTGACACAAATTTTACACAAAGTGTGTTTATGGTTACATCTGTTTTCAAGACATCCAGTAGCATCTCAGTTACTCTTATCTTCTCAGTTGTCCGATACAGTAGCTAGAAGATGTACATGGCTTTTAAGATTTGGGACTAAACACTTCACAAATGAAAGTAGACAAAGTTCCTCAGCTACACAGTAATATGTTAAGAGCTCAGGAGTCACACTTAGTGGCTCCCCTGTTGGGGGTGCAGGTGTGGAATCCCCCCGTGGCTGTAGATTAGTCTGTGGACAGGGCTTCAGGCGTGAGGAGGAGACAAGGCATGGCCTCCAAAGTAGCTCATATCTGGAGACCTCAAGCCCATTAGCTCAGTCTGAAACTCTCTCTGTACCACGACTGCTGGGACCACTGTCAGACCACGGACACGTACCGCAATTTGTAGACTCTGAGTGACGCACACAGACAGTGTCTTCCTCAGAGTCACAGCAGTGAGTGGCAGACACAGGAGCAGAACTGGATCCTAAGTTCCTTCCTTGTTGGAGTTCAAGCTCTCAAAAAGAAAACTTTTATGCAGATTCCACTCAAAATACAACCACAGTTAAATATAAGGTAATTCAGAGTATAAATTGCCATCACACTTTTCTCAAAGTATTTGCAGTGATATCACTAGATGCTACAGCACTCACTGACTTAATCTGGTTTTTGAGAAACTAGATATACATATCTCAAAATTCTTTTGACGTCAGACAAATACTTAAGGGCTAACTGGAATCATCAATGTAGAATAATACTAAAACAATAATAAAATATGCAAATTTTTGCATATGTAATGCAAATATGTAAATGTAAGTCACACACCCTGGTGAAGGTGCTATGGAGGTGAAGGCGAAGGTGTGCAGTGCACATGTTGCAAACCTTCACTCAGAGCGGAATGAATGTAGCATGTTCTAGTTCGGTCAGCAAAATATTGATGAATCAAAAAGTACTTTCAGTGCCCATAGAAACATTAGAAAGGAGATAATTACCAAATTGGTTTGAGCATGAAAGTATCTTGATAAAAATGTGCTATTAGCAACATGATTCTGAGAGAAGCGCAGAACTACTGAATTAAATTTGAAGTTTCCTTTGTTACTAAGATTTCTGGGATTGCAGTTTGGTTAAAATGTATAGCTGCAGGATACTTCACCAAAAAGCGAAGTCACTATACCTTAGTTCTTGGTCTGATTGCGCACACCTTGCATGGCCAAGAACATAGCATGCCTATTTTCTCTACTTTTCCCTAGATATTCACTCATCAATCTCTTCCTCTATCAAACACAAATACCAGCATCAAGCGTATTGTAGAAGGAAGTAATAGCCTATTATCACACAGAATTCTATTGTAAAATATAGTATATTTTATTGGTAAAATATTGTAGAGCAAGAAGGGTCCTCAGAGGTCCTAAGTGGCTCTACCACTTTTCGGAGTATATCAGAGTATATCTACATATAAGGAATGCTGCGGTAGGCACTGCGGCACTTACTTCTCCCTTCTCATAGGAAGAGGCTTGCAAAGTTAGCATAGGCCCCTGCAGGTGGCCTGCAGGCAGGCAGAGAGAAGCCTATGTCCATATCTGCCCCTGCGGGCTTTCTGGTCCTGGCGTCGTAGTGTGGAGAGGCACGCTCATGCAGCGGCATGAAGGACCACTACCTTCTTCCTTCTACCAATAGGTCAAGACCAGGGCTTGACATTTTGATCAAGCTTCCTTTTAAAGGCAAGATTTCTCTGGGTGATATTTTTAATTTTAAGAAGGGAAAATAAAAATCACTCCAATTGTCTTTGGTAGGAAACCACACTACCCGAACTCAGAATGAAATGAGTAAATATCGAGTGTGCGCTCTAGAAAGTATCTTATAAATTGGCAAGCCACAGCACAGGCTGCTCCTTGGGGAAGAGATTGTGGCATCCAAGTCCATTAGTTGGAGTTTTGCAACATGGGCATAGAATCATGACTTTTTAATTCTCATGTTAGTACAATGTTTTATTTAAACTATCACTTGACTAGCAGATTAGTATAAAAAAGCACCAATTCAACCGCCCTTCTCTCTCTCAGTTGTAAAAATAACAGAACTGCACCCATGCTGGAGAACAAAGAAGGTGCTAGTGGAAGATTAGAAAGTTTCCAAAAATGGGTAGACAGGGAGCAGAAGAGAGGGTCTTGGTGGACCAACCACAGAGATGGATAACACAGTTCAAACAGCAAGCTCTTCTCAGGGAACACAAAGAGGTAGAGTAGGCTGGCCTATATCCCCTGAGACTGAAATCTGCCTTTGAGAATGAGCGGGCCCTGTCATAAGATATATTTTCTCACAGACACAATGTGCTCCAGGATAAAGCCTAAGGAGTTAATAATTAGTTTAAGAAAAAAAACTTTTGTCTGAAGAAACCTCCCAACTTTGGCAAAGGAAAGTGAGGAATAAGGATGGAAGAGCTCACACTGGGCATGCAGGAGGGCCACAGTTAGAACACTGGTGGAACATGGGACCATCAGTCCTGCCTTGAAGACCATGTTAAGCTTTTTGGTCAGCCCATTCCCATCTAAGGGAGAAGCCTACTGCTGAAAGAAACCTATGTGACTTTGGTTGGTTGACGGCATTAATCAACCTTAGCTTTGACTCATATACTGAGCCAACAACTGGAAAATATTACCTATTGGAAGGAAATCAATATCATAAAAAGTAATGAAAAAAAGAAAAATTAACAAATGTAATGAGTGTCAAAATATCAAGTAGATTGTTCCCAAGATTTAGCTATGACAAATTGTACTGCTATAAACACGGGTGAAAATATATCTCTGAGGCATGATGTTTTCAGTTCTAGAAAAGTACCCAGCAGGGAAATAGCAAGGTTGAATCAGACCTCTAAGCCTAGCTTTCTGCGGGGTCTCCACACTGTTTTCTATGGTGGTTTTACCAGTCTGCACTCCTGCCAACAGTGCAGAGGGGTGCATCAACTGAGAAATACATAAAGAAAGGTGTGGTATTTGTATACAGTGGAGTAAGAAGGTGAAAGCATAAATCTGAGCATCGGAAAAGTGTAGTGGGTGCTGTGAGAAGGAAGGAAACCCTCCTCAGGGAAAGACTACTGGGATGATGAAGAGGAGAGAAGAAAGTAAAACAAAACACGGAATATATACACAGGCTAGCTAGGATAACGGTGCTGCTGGTTACTGCTGGTCTATAAAAAGGAACAGTTAATGCTTCATTATTTTCTCCTTTTTACTTTTTTATATTTTTTTGGCTAATATTACAGGTATATCTGGTACTCTGAACAATTAATTTACACATAACAATACACAATGTAACAACCATTGCTGAATTCTTACCCTTTTGTTTAGTGGAGTTCTGTATGATTCCTAATGTTTTCCTTTTACGCTATTTTTCGCATGCTCTTTAAAATAAAAAGTAAAAGAACAGATAATTTAAGAAATAGGAAAAAGCTGTGAGAAACACATTTAGTGGCTCTACCAACACATAAAAAAGGGCTGGCTAGGATCTTATTTTTGTTACACAGTATTTATTTATTTATTTATTATGTATTTAGTACAGGGTCTATAAGGTCTCACTGTATATATCAGACTTGTAGTGTTCCTCCTGTGTTCAGCCTCCGAAGGGCTGGGATTATAGGTGTGCACCACCATGCCCAGTCTCAATTGCTGTCTCAGTGGGCCTTGGGTCAGGGCCAGCACGGAACACCCCAAAGCCTTGGGGTCAAACCCTGGTCCCTATGTCTGCCTAAGCAGGCAATATATACCTATTATTCATAGCACAGAATTGATAGATTGAAAAGTACAAATTTAAGTCAATTATTTGAATAATAAGGCTAATCATTGGAGTACCTGATGGCACCAGAATACTGCTGGGTTCTCATTCTCTCTGTAGCACAGTCACCTCATCTGGCTGTAGTGACAAAACAAGACTTGAAGCAGTAGGCTTTATGCAGTAAGCAGTGGATCCGTCTAGCAGCAGTAGTGGTCAGCTGGAGCTGGGGGATAACCTGCTAGCATTAGCTTATTTTTAAGGCTCTGTGTGTGTGGGGCCACCCAAAAGGCTTGTGAGGAAACACCCCCAGGCCTGCATTCAGCTTATGAACTGGCACATCAAGCAGCACCTAGTAGACAGGATTTTCAGTATCTTTCTGCAGACAAGTTTAGAGAAACAATCAACACCCGTTTGCTGTTGAAAGATCAGAGGAAAGCAATCTCTTCATGTAGCAAAGATCAACAGCAATGAGGAAAACATGAATTAGAAGTCTATTGAACACAGCAAGTATTTTTAGCCTCTATTTTTCATCTTAGGGCTGAGAAGATGGCTCAGTAGAATAAGTGCTTCCCTGGCAAGTGCAAGGGTCTGAGTTCAATTCCCAGTTCCACCAAAAAAAAAAAAAAAAAAAAAAAAGAATAACTCTATTTTTCATCTTTTTATCTGTTTTGTATTTTAGAGAATGGTCTACAGGGTGTTAGGGTCTCACTATTAAATCAGACTCCTAGCAATCTTCCTGTTTACAGCCTTCTGAGAGCTGAGATTACAGGTGCACGCCACCAGCCTCAATTGCAGTGTCAGCATGCCCCTGAGACAGGGTCAGCATAGCAAGCCCTGGGATTGAACCCCTGTCCCCTGTGCCTGCTTTCAGGCAGGTTAATCAACTGAGCTATTTAGATGGCCCTACTTTTCTTTATCTTAAAAAAACATACTTGCGTATTTGTTACAGGGTCTTTCTGTGCAGCTCAGACTTATAGGGATCCTCTTGTCTCAGCCTCCCTAGTGCTGCGATTATAGGTATGTTCCACCACTCTGGGTTTTGTTGGCCAGTGGCATGGCAGTACCACATGCGGTACTGGGCATTGAACTCAGGTTCTTGTGTTGGTCAGGCAGGAGCTTAGAATGCTGAATTATCTCCCCAGTATCTTTATTTTATTTTTTCTTTTTGCAGCACCGGAAATTGAACTCAGGACCTTGTGCTTGCCAGGCAGGCACTTATGCACTTGAGCTATCTTTCTGGCTCTATTTTTTAAGAGCTTAAGAATTTACAAATTATAAAAGGTTCTTTCTTCTGGGAGTGTGGAAAAAAGAATCACTTCTACTATTTTGGATAATTTTATATACTCTTTTCAAATCCAAAGGCGTTATGTCATTTTCTCAGTTTATTTTTTAAATCTTATTTAATAATGGGACTGAAATTATGTGGTTAAAAGTAAATGTGCTTAAAATCAATATTATAGGTGTTTATAAATGAAGGTAAGAATGTCAGAATCAGCATAAGGCACCAAGAAAGATAATTTAATTCTCTGACATTCATCACATTAGCAACTGATTTCAACTTGGAGTAACTTTTGCTTACACAATTGCTTCTAAACAGATTTAGGAAACATTTCACAGTTTAACCTGCCTATGCCTTTTCTCAAGGGATTTTATGCACATATTCTCATAAATATTAACATTAAAGAACAGTAAAATCTAAATTGAATAAGTCACAATTTTCTTTTTTTATGTATTTAATACAGGTCTACAGGGTCTCACTACATAGATCAGGCTCATAGTGATTCTGCTGTTTGCAGGTTCCCAAGCACTGGGATCATAGGTGCACGCCACCAGGCACAGCTTCAATTGTCTCAGCATGCCCTAGGCGGCAAGGATGGCATGGCACATGGGACAATTTTCTAATTTTAAGAGCTACAATGTGTTTATGAATTTAAATGTGGTTCATTCAAAGAGTTGAATCAAGAATTTCGGAACAATGAAATATCTGAATTTTAAAATGTTATATAATCAGCACCTACTACAGTTTAACAAAAGACAAGAAAAAATTCTCTCTCTCTCTCTCTCCCTCTCTCCCTCTCTCTCTCTCTCTCTCTCTCTCTCTCTCTCTCTCTCTCTCTGTCCCTCTCTTCTCCCACCACTCTGTTCTGGGAATCAGACCCAGGACCTTGCCCTTCTAGGCAGGGGCTGTACCACTGATGTATATCCCTGGCCCTTGTTTTACTGTTTGAGACGAGGTCTCACTCTGCAGTCCAGGCTGTCCTTGAACTTACTCTGTAGTCCAGGTTGACATCTGACTCTCAGTGATCCTCCTGCCTATGCTTCCCAAGTGCTGAGATTAGAGACATATGCCACCACGCCCAACTCATAAACTACTCTTGTAATAAATTGACATAATTTATAATGAAGTCATTTCAAATGACTATTATGAGAGAAAGCTCCCTCCACAAATTTCATTTAAAAAGGAAATGTAATCAATTATATACCAACACATATAATTTTATAACTAAGTGAAAAATGTACATCAACACAGAATTTGGAAGCACGTCATTTTAAAACTAAAATGATTTTAAAACTGAGTGAAATCTAAGAAACTGATATGCAGTAACACTGCGGCAAGTCAATATTAAATGTATAAGATGCAAATATTGTTAAAATATATGTGCATATTTAATGCCTGAATTAAAATCATCAAGCATCCTATAAAGTGTCATTTAATTTAACAAATGATAACAAGGTCTTTATAAATGGAATCGTAATGGAACAGTAAACACCACTAAAAATACTGTACCTGCAATAATTACTATTACAGTAAATCTTTTTATCCCCTCTGTATCCCACAAATAATTTTTACTCATGAAATAGTTATAGACCACACCAGTGAGTTAGAGATATAACCCTGTTTCTCCTTCAGTTGTTCGGTCGGCCTTCTTCATTCAGTTACTGTGTCTATCTGGTATTTTTAAGTTACCAGGTAAACAATTTAGTCAAGCAAGCTAGTTCTGTTTTTCAACCAAAACTCTCAAAATATTATGTTTGTGTGACTATTATACTTTACAATTTACCCAAAACAGGCTCTTTGTGTACCAGTTTGTCTTATATACACACATACACACACACACACACACACCCTCACACTTGCACGCAATAAATATACACATTCGCACATATGTACACTCACACACATCCAAATAATTAAGATCCATACTAAATACAATCACAGAATATAAATTCTATTTCCCTTAGAATTTTAATTATATTGAATGTACAGAAAAGCATAAGGACTGTAAAGAATTGCTAAATTATAAATGTATTTTCATGTGATCTTAAAACAGTTAAAACATACAGTCATATATAAACACATTCACACAAATACAAGTTTCATTACTAATGCTTATTAATTCTACTTGATACTGGGCTTATTTTTGGAATCTTAACGGAGGCACACGACCCTTGCCATTGCCTTGTTGTGAGCTCCTCCCTCCCGGGCTCTCTTCTGCTTCCTATTGGTCTCCTTGCCTTTCTTGTCACTGCCTCTCTGTCTTGACACATATTATACACGTATGCATATGAGGAACAGCATGCTGCAATGTGTGCTTTCCAGTGGCTGCGCTTTACAAAGATGTTTTCTTAAACTTTAATGGGCATATAAACTAACTGTTATAGTGCAGATTGTAATTCAGTCAGCCTGATGGGCAGTCCTGGGCCTGCAAGCCTAGTAAATTCCCAGTAGATGGGCAATTGCTCATAGAACACATGCTGCATAGAGAAACGCAGAACAAGTCGTTCCTGTCTTGACTAGCCAAGAATCAATCAGCTGGCAACACTCATAAAAACAGAGATTTTCTGACCTTTTCATTGAAAGTAATAAATCTCTAGATTTGGTGTGAATTTCAGAAAAGTGTAGCTAAGACGGTCGTGAAAGTTTAGGCAACATTGAAGAACTAACTAGAAAACTCAATTCCTCCACATTAAATTGTTTCCAAAAATATTTGCATACAATACTTGAAAAATGTTTCATGTTTAGTAAGAAGAAGATATTTGGGATGACTCCTAGAACAAAGAATACAAATTTTCAATACTGCTTACTATTATGTCTCCACTCAAAACTATTTCCCTCTTGATTCTATATGTATTTAAATTAAGTACAATACAAATTAAAAGATAAAAACTCCTGAAGAAAAAAAAAAGTTGCTTTTTAAAGAACCTTAAGGGATGGTAAATAGTTCAGTGGACTAAGCGCCTGCCTAGGCAAGCATAGGGACCAGGGTTTGACCCAGGCACCACATGCCGCTTCAGCCCCTCACCCAGGTGCAGAGCCTGCCACCGAGATTGGGCACGGTGGCGCACACCTGTAATTCCAGTGCTGGGGAGGCTGAGTCAGGAGGATCACTAGGAGTCTGAGCTGCATAGTGAGATCCTGTAACAAATACATTTAAAAAAAATAATAAAATACCTACTATGTGACCGATACTGCTACTTTTTTTCTTTTATGGGTGTTTGTGGGAGAATTGAACCTGGAATTTAACACAGGACCTCATACATGCTCGGCAGACACTGTGCCATGGAGCTAAACCCTGGCCTGACACTGACACCAACTTTCACTTGCAGTTCTCATTCTGTAGAATGGAAAAATGAGACAATTTGTCCTCAGAGTAGTCATAATCTAGCAAAGAAAACAGAAGGATTTCTATTCCATACGGATTTTAGGGGAGCAGATGAAAGTTTCTTAGCCAGCCCTGATGGGGAGGGGCTATGAATACTGCATGAAGCAGCTAGGCAGCTGGCCAAGGACAGAGGTGAAAAAGAGAGGGCATATTTAGGGCAGAAAGAATGCTGGATTAATTTTGAGAGTTGGTTAAAAATAGGGAGTGACAAGATGCTTTGGCAGGAGGGGGAGATTTTAGAAAAATAGCACATAGTGCAGAATGCCAAATAAGTTTTTCAACGTCAAACAGGAGAGAAGATTTAATGAGTGAAAAGTGTTGGTTGGGGAAGGACAAGGATATATAAACTGATAGGAAAAACAGAGGAAGTTTTGGTTGAAAGATTTGAAGTCATCAGATTCTGAGAGCATGAATTGGAGCACTGCCTAAGAACTGTCAAACTCTTTCTTTCTTCTTGGTTGCAATGGATGGAGCTGAAAATCCGTGGTTTATCAAAAGTGTAGAATAGTGCAGTCAAAGGTGCTCAGCAGAAGCAAGATCAGTCACATACTGAAGTCCTGGCCGACAACATAGCTCAGTGGACTAAGCACCTGCTTAGACAAGCTCAGGGACCGGGATTCTACCTCTAGTACCACATACCGCACCAGCCCCACCCATAGGTGCGCTGAGCTGGCCACTGAGACCTGAGGTGGTGGTGCATGCCTGTAAGCCCAGCAGTGGGAAGGCTGAGACAGGAGAATCACTAAGGTTCTGGAGCTGTGTTGTGAGACTGTGTTCCAAATTTAAAAAAATAATAAAATAAAATCAAGCTCTGTTCTAATGGGAGGGGCTTTCCTCCAAGATAAAATGTTTGCAATAGAATAAAACAAAATCAGAGACGTAGCTCATAAAGCCAAAACATAAAGGAAACACCTTGAATTTAGATATGAATTTGAAACTTGGATCAATCAGATGGTGAAATGTGACTTAAGTCAGGTTATTGCAATTCTGAGTTACGCTGTTTGAGAGAAAATTTAAGTGTAAGTGGATGTAATGAAAAGACTACAAAGGATTACTGTAACTAAAAGAGTGGGCTTCAGCTAATCATTGATAGAGGGCTTCTTCTCTCACAAATCCAGGTATCTGATCAAAGAACAAACAGGAAAACAGTTTAATTCATTTTGGAGAGAGTCAGCAAGTTTTCCCAAGAAGTACTTGAAGAGGGGGGCAAAAGGAAAACTATTTTGGCTAGAATGTAAAAATGATTTATTTTCAGTGAAAATGACACTGGAATTACTTGCACAGAAGTCCCAGAAAAGAACTGGAGAATATATATACTCCTCAATGAAAATCACTAATTTCCAAAATTCTACTAAGGTTCGATTTGAAAAATAGAGTCTCTGCTGTGAGCAGGCAACTATATTTCTAAGGGAGATCATTCTGCCATCCATATTCTATGTGTGAAATGCAGACTTAATCAGCTACAAGTGTATGAAGGGGCAATGTTGTTGCTTGGCTTCTTGGGTTAGTATTACAATCGAAAAATTACTACTCAGGATCTAAGAAACTATCCAAATTCTCCATGTTTTTTGCTTCTGTGGCACATGTTATCACTAAAATATTTTTACAAAAGGTGAAAACTTTTAGTTTATTAGTTACTAAAAATTAACGAGTTACCTGAAAAGTTTAAAATCTTTTGTCCAAATGTGCTATAAGCGCCTGCTTAGGCAGAACGCAGGACCGAGGTTCAATTTCCCACGCCACAAACCACACCGGCCCCGCCCCCGGGGTGCGCTGAGATGGCGAACCAGACTGTGTGTGGAGGCACACGCCTGTAATCCCAGCTCTTGGGAGGCTGAAAACAGGAGGATCAATATGAGTCCGACCTGTGAAGTGAGACTCTGTAGACCCTGTACTAAATACATTAAGAGGAATGTGTTATAAAATAATTATCGCTCATCAAATCTATTCTATCTCTCTGAAGGACAGGAAAATCACTTGGTAGCGATGAGAGTAGGATGTTTGAAGAAAAACAGTTGCTAAATTTTAACTCGAATGAATGTATATTCCTTTAGCCTGGGACATCAGTAAGTGTAACAAGTAGAGCGAGGTTAAACCTATCCCGTCTAGTCCATTTGAACACCTATAAGCGGTTTTCCCTGCTTTTACCTGGTTTGTTGTCAACTGGGAATTTCTAAAAGTTGATATAAAGTTCAGAGTTTTTGGCATGTCAGTAAAGAAGAGCAAAATGGTAGAGACAGGAATACAAAGATTTATCTAATAATATAAGAGAGGTGTCAGGGTAAGTGTGGGTCTTATCCTCAAATGCTACCCAGATTAGACTAGAACTGGAGTTGTGTTCCTTTACTTCATTAGTACATGTTTGTACTACCCCATTAGTACATATCTGTGATCTGTGACGTTTACACTCGTCTCAGGCTACATCATGCCATGTCTTGATTCGTGTTGATCCTTTTGCCCATACCCACTTACCTCCCTTCTTCCATCCCTAGATCACCTTTCTTCTCTTCATGAGTGTCATTAGTATTATTTTTACTTCATTCTGACAACATATAATACCTCAACTCATCCGGGGTGTTTGGTGCATGCGCATGATGTCTGAACTGCTTTCCTTCTCTTTTCCGTCCCCTTCCATCCACCCTTCACACTTAGACTCCTGTAACCTTCATCTTTAGACAAAGATGCATCTCTTTCCTTATTCCAACCCTATATTTTGCTCTTCATTTACACTTTGCCAAACTCCAGTGAGAGACATCGTATGGCCCTTGGACTTGTGTGTCTGATTTAGTTCATATTCTACTTTATCTTACAGCTCCATCCATCTTCCAAGTACCTGGAATGTACCCTTCTTTGCAGCTAGACAGTTTCCATCAAGTATGCACAGCACACCTGCTTCATCCTGGTGTCTGATGACAGATGTGCAGGCCACCCACCTCCGACCTTGGTGCCATCATTTTCCACTCATCTACCTTTAGGTCTGTGGCTCAACTCTATTCATTTCCTTTTTTGCACTTTTTCCTTCCCATTGTCACCACTCCTCCCTTGGACTGCCCTCAATTTCCCTTTCTTCTCAAGCCACAATCCTGTCCTTTATCAGAAATTTTCCGAAAGGCCTGGTTTACTGTTCATCCTTTGTACATACTCCCATTTTGGACACATCATGGTGGCTGTGTTCTGTTAAACAAACTCTTGCCGGAACTAACAACTTTCTGCCTATCTTGTTCTAAAACTGCAGTCAGCCTGCGATGGCCAAAAGTGTAATTTTGAAATAAACTCTTTCAGGTTTATGTGGAAGGGAAGAAGAAGCTGGCAAAGCACAGAGAACTTTTAGGTCAGTGAATACACTTTGAAGTTCCACAGTGATAGGCACATGCAATGCCCCTTTGTCCAAAACTGCAGCATGCACAGCCCCAAGAGTGAACCATGATGTAACAGATAGTGGGTGACAAGGACAATTCAGTGTCACAGATCAATAGTTACAATTGTGACATTTGGTGCCAATGTTGGTTATGGAAAGTGACTATCGAGGGAGAAACTATAGGGGAAAACCTTACACTTTCAACTTAGTTTGTCTGTGAACCTAAAGCTGTTAAGCTGTGTTTATACATGTGTGCACATGTCTGTACGCATTTCTGTAGGTGTGTGTGCTCATGCATGTGCATATATGTGTCTGTCTATGTGTGCATCTCCCACTGTCCTTAGACCACTGGCTTCTAGTTTTCCCATCTTAAACTTTCATCCTCTCCTGCTCCTCTTCTCCCATAGCCAGGGCTTGTGACTTTTCTGCTGCCCTCTACATCCTAATCTCCTCCAAGGTGATGCACCTCATTTCTGCTGAAGCTACAGCTTCCAAAGAGGCATCTCTTCCAGTGCAGTGTTCACCAAAATTTTTTTAATGTATTTAGTACAGGGTCTACAGGGCCTCACTACATAGATTGTACTCATAGTGATTCTCCTGTTTCCAGCCTCCTAAGAGCTGGGATTACAGGTATGTGCCAGCATGCCTAGTCTCCATCACCATCTCAGCATGCTCTGGGGGCAGAGGCAGCATGGCATGGTGGGGATCAGACTCTAGCCACTGCACTCTGCCTAAGCAGGCATGTTAGTTTGCTGAGCTATCTGGCCGGGCCTCATCAACTGTTGAAGATGTTGCCTCCCAATAAAATTTCTCACCTCTAGCTTCCTATTATTCCTCTCAAACCTCTTGTTCATCCTCAGTTCTATCTAATGTCCAACATCAGGCTCAGAATCAGTCAGCCAAACACAACAGCTAGGCAGAGAACCCCAGGAATCTCAATTTCTTCTATTTTGCTAATTATCAGATAGCTTTTAAAATAAATCATTGCATTGTTCCTTAAGTTTGTGATGATATTTCCTTATTTTGTTCTTCTAGTTAAGTTTGCCATTATTGTTTCTTTGTAGACAATATACGCTAAGCTGATTGTACAAGTTCCAAGTATTTTTAACAACCACTTCTTCCTGTTTCTCTCAAGGATGTGTCTAAGGGGTCTAGTTATATTGCATACACAACTTTGTTCAAAAGCTTTTTAGACTACTGAAGGCCTTTCTTTACAAAGGCATTAAAGCTATGTGTGATTCCCTATAGCTGCATGTTGGGAGATGGAGGGAGAAGGTTCTCAAGTTGGATCCTAAACTGGAAATTTAGTGACTTAGGAGAACCTGTCTCAAAATAAAAAGGGGCTGAGTTCAATGCTATGACATTGAGTTTAATCCCTAGTGCAATAAAACACTAAAAAATAAGAAGCATTGCAATTTAAATTATTGGAGATAGATTTATACACACACACACACACACACACACACACACACACACACACATGGTAAATATTTCCAAAGATTGTGTTTGACAATACGATTTTTTTCAAAACTTCACCTTAAGCACTGTCTGTCAAGTGCAAGGTCCCATGTTTGATCCCTGGTACCAAAAAAAACCCCTTTCATCTTTCATATTAAACCTTGCCCACATACTTATCCCTAACTCTTTAGTACAATGATTAATTCTTTTGTTAGTCTTTCTATAGTTTTTTGAGCCCTGAGTTATGTGTTCCTTATATTTAAAGCCTAAATTTGGCAAATGTAGTTGATTACTTACCATGTTACTGACGAATTGACTTGGTATTACAAGTCATGCATGATATGTGTTCAATAGATAAGACTGAAAAAGAAGAGAGTATCAGAGGCCATTGTGAGAGTCATTACTAAAGTGTGACTTAGATGGGCACAGATGCTTAAGAACCTAGGAAGTGCTCATTAACAGAGACTGCGCGGAGCAGGAGCAGTCTTATGGGATTGCCATTGAGTGGGGCCTTGCACAACCAGAAGAGTTTGATAAACAGAAATGGTAAAGAAAAGAGCTATCAAGAGAGAAGAAAAATTGATCAGAAAGAGATCAATCCACAGTTTGTTTGTGGAGCAATAGCTCACACTGGGGTTTTGTTTTGCAGGTGATCCAAGACTTTAGTTGTTAAAGCAGCAGACGCTACAGCCATCAAGTCTGGAGAAGATGAGAGAAAGGAAGGGAGAGTCAAGTGTCCTGTGATGTGCCAGAAAGAAAACAGTGTGATCCCTAATTGTGGAAGTGCTGATTTCTCCAGATAATTTGCATGCTTCCTCTAGAACCATAATTTCTCCATAGAATTCCAGGGTCTACACTCACTCGAGTAGTTTTAGGCAGTCAATTTGCAAGTGCTATGAATACATTTTACAGAACAAAACTGCAGACTGAATTTAGAATTTAATCTGGTCAAAGCAAGTATGGATCTTGGGCTTTACATAGCAAATACTGCACATTTCAATATTGCACTTTACTTGTTTCTTTGGTCTTTTAAGGTCAGGATAGCATGAAAGAACCACTAAACACTTGTCTTCAATTGATAAGCCATATAGTCTTGTCAGACTTTAAGTAGACAACTTGCAAAGCCAGCGAATCCTAAGGCTTTGTTCTTGTCTACACAGAAATCAAGCGTTTTGGAATGTGTAGTTTAAATAAAGGGAAAATGATTGAAAATGACAAAGAGGAGTGGATCTTTAGGCTTATTCCTTCAAACACTGCAAACTAAGTTCAGAATGTCTGCATACCTTCAAAAAATTAGATTTGCCCCCATCTGTTTGAGGACCTCATACAAGAATCTGAGTGATTTAATCAATAATCTGGAATTTCACAATTCACACTGAAGCATTTGAGAAAAAATTTGGCAACCACTGAAGTTTTTTCTTTTCAAAAGCTTCATCCTATTAATAAAGCCATTGCAAGATCTGATGGAGACCTTAGGAGTATCCTCAACAAGCCATAAGTAGCTAAGTTATACAAGTGTGTGGTAATTTCAAAAGCAATCATGAATTCTACCTTGTTTTTATCATCTTTTCTTGGTTAAACATGATTAGCAAAATTTCAAAAAAGTAAGGTGGTTCTTTCCTGATAGATGTACAGAGTTAAAACTAAATACACAACCTCACAAGATTCATGCATAGGAATTCACCTCTGAAATATTCGTTTGATGCCTGTCTCTTGGTGAAACTTCTTACGATGAAAAACTTAAGTTCCTTTTTATATAATTTGTTTTAAATCAGACTAAATACTGTACATGTAAAATTTACATAAGGTTACAGTGCTACACTTACAATATTAATTACATCACATAGTTGTGACGCTGTAACAACTACGTGATATTTGGAGGGTAGATTATTTCTGCCAATGTTGCAAAATACCTTCCAATATCTCTTTTAAGAGAGAATAAGATAAGCCCTGCTGGGATGGAAAGCAGGACTTCAAAGGAAAAGGCAGTGAGGGCCTGAGCCTTTGTCAACTTTCTCAGCATTCAAGATGAATAAAGTCACAACTCGAAATTCTTAACTTGCTAAAAGATTTCATTCGTTATCGTATTATGTGAATCTATAATAAATGGGCTATCATTAATGGATAACAATATAGTTTGTCAGAGTTAAAGGGTATATTACGCAATTAGAGCTTACCAAAATTTTGTACCAATAAGCTTTATAAACTCCTTTAAAGATTTAAAGACAAGTAGTTTCAAAATTTAATGTCAGTGGGATGTTTACATTGATAATGCTATGCAGTAAACTGTGTAGAAAATCCAGTCCTTTAAAATATTTCAGCATATGTACTGCTGAAGTAAGAAAAGCTCAGAAATATTTTGAAATAAACATATATTGCTATATAAACTCTACCAGTAATAAAAATTACATTTCAAAATTACTTAACTCTGTGCACACAAACAATTCATTCACCTAATAAAAGTGACAAATGTAAAAATAGTTGTTTAATAAAGAAAAATGAGTTGAACATATAGGTGAAGAAAATGCGTGTGTATTCTTTTATGTAACTGACTATATATGACATAGATGGATATTTTGCATTGTACACATCCTATAAAGGTTCATAGATCAAGCTGGCTGACTTTCTGTAATTTTGTGGGTATTAGCTCATTAAAATGACTACAGAGATGTGCAAGGGACAGAAATAATGGTACAGGATATGCACTTTGTAGTGTGATATTCAGAAATAGGATCTAATAGATGGAACTGTTTGTTAATGCACAATACATATCATATGCACAGAGTATTATTAATAGCTCATGACAGATAGGTTTAAAATAGGAAAGAAAAAAAATATTGTGATCCCTGTTAGGCATCCTAATTCATATTATTGCCACATCTGTATTCTACTATCTCTATCAATTTATTTGATGAAAAGTATATTAACAACAACAACACCAGATAACTAAATAAATAATCCTTTCATCAGCCTCTGATTTCTGCCATACTAATGCTTTGGTGAATCATCAAGGGGCTAAATTATTCATTATAAATTTCAAAGAGGAACCTCCATGGAAAAGCTCTACTACTTGTCCTGCTTGGAGTAGACATCAAGAGAATTCACCAAATACTGATCTCAAATACTGTGATAAAATAGAGGGTGGCAGGCCCTCACTCAGGAGAAGGCTCTAGAACGGGGCCTGCACTCGGGGAGCTACCTCCCAGCAGAGTGAGGTGCATAAAGATAATTGCTACTATGCCAGGAAAAGAAAGATTAGTCAGAAAGTTGCATACAAACATCAAACACTGCTTTTAAAGCAGAAACTTGCATTCTGTTTTCCGAAGAAGCAACTGGAAGGTTTTTCATAGTAGTTTAAAGATGATCACTAAGTTACATACTTAGGATATTAACAAAGTCAGCCGAAATGGAAATGTTCGAAATATTTTATGATCTTTAAGTTTATTTCATGTTGAAGAACCTTAGCACAAACACCAAGATAATAGTGAATCAAAATCACTCAGAGATAAACACAAGCTAAATGAGAAGTCTAATTTATCCT
This sequence comes from Ctenomys sociabilis, assembly GCA_004027165.1. Classification (NCBI taxonomy): domain Eukaryota; kingdom Metazoa; phylum Chordata; class Mammalia; order Rodentia; family Ctenomyidae; genus Ctenomys; species Ctenomys sociabilis. Next base: position 27,749 of record PVKA01020700.1, read on the forward strand.
GCTGTGTAGTGCATTCACATCACTACTACTTATCTTTCTACTAGTGCAAAGACTAAAATCTTGCAGTACAGGGCTTTGGAAAGACACTCTAGAATAATATTACTACATTTTCCCTAGTCGGCTCTAGCATGATAGGGAAAACTGAATACTGCTAAAAATAGTCATCTATGTTTAGCTAGTAATCACTTTCTGAAAAAGCACTTATAACAGGGAAGAACACCGTGTGGGTGACGAGGCCCTGCCGTATGTAGCTCCCAACACTGCAGCACCTTCATGTGTGTGAGCTGGATCTGGATAATCAATGGCATGGGTAATCACTGCTCATATCTTTTCTATTAATTTTTCAAAAAGTGTAATGGTACTCATGCGACATGCAGTCATCCTTGGTGGTGGATCCACATACACCATGCATCTTGTTTCTTCTTTTTATGTAGTTATTACAACATCTACAGGGTCTCACTACACAGAAATATCATAAGGCATTTAAGTTTGTGGGTCTCATTATTTCTCACAATATTGCATTTTCAGGTGCATCCATTGTCTTGCAAGTGTCTCAGATTTTTTTTCCTTCTTTATGGCCGAGTAGTGTTTTATAATAGTTTTTTATGCATTTTGCACAGGGTCTCACTTGTATTTTATTGTATATAGTTACCACATTTTCTTAATACAAAATCAGTAAAGGCATACACATGCATCGATGAATCATGCAATCGTAAGAATTGGTGCATGATTTCTTGTTTCCGCCAAGAAAGCACCACTTAGGTCTGGTGAAGCAGGTTTTCTCTTTCCTTCCTTATTCTATTTAGCTATCTTTCACTTGAAAAATTGGAAAGCACTTGAATCATAGTGATTTTTCTAAGTTGCTGTTTCATTTAAATTAATGAATATAAAGAATTTCCTCTCAAGGGGAAGGACTAGCCTCTATTGTGGCTGTGAGAGAATAATGATTGTTGCCTCTTTTTGGTGTTAATACAAATTTCATATATTAATTTATTTTAAGCACATTGGTTCTTAGCCTAGACCAGAGGACACTGATTCTCTACAGACTCAGCATGTCCTGTGTGCTCACTCCGTGTTAGCGATTAGGCTACAAAATCTTAGGTGTATCAAACTTAATCTTTGTTAGCACTCCAAGAGGTGAGCAGTATTCGTATTTTAATGTTACAGACTGAGAACATGAGGCTTGAAACAGTCAAGAATTTTGCAAATTCATGGACTCTGAAGTCCATGAAATGTACTATTTGGTGTTGCGTAGGATGGATGAGAAGTCTAAATAGAAAGATGAACTACAGAGAGAGAGGGAGAGAGAAAAAAAACATCAGGATTCTCTTCAAAGGGAAATATTCAGGAGGCCTTCACAGCAGAGGAGGAGGAACTGGAGGGTGAAAGATATAGTGTGGTTATTAAACTTAATTTGAATGAGGTTTAAACCCACTAGATAAAGGATAGCCAAATTCCCCTTTTGGTTTATAGGTGCAAAATATTTTGCTCATCAAAATATTTGTTTGGTCGAATTCTAAAGGCTTTATAAACAAAATCACAAAGACAAAAAAAAAAAAAAAGATCTTAGGCAGTGTTCATAATTGTCTTAGTAATTAGAACTAATAGGCAAAATTTTTTTTTTTTTTTTTTTTGGTGGAACCAGGGATTGAACTCAGGCCCTTCCAGTTGTCAGGGAAGCACTTATTCTACTGAGCCATCTCCCAATTCTATAAAAAATAGTATTCATTTATGTGTAAGAAAATCTTGTAGGTTTAAAACTAACAGGAGGCAGGCACAGGCAGGTGTTAGTGAGGCCATTTGGGCAGAAGAGGTGTCAGCAGGGTTCTGTTACTGAGCAAAGAACTTGGGTTACTATAGGGAAGCCAGGGACGAAAACCCGCCATAGTGGCAGGAGCACATTGGTATGCTTTCTGGTGACATGAAAAGAATACCATGATAGTGAAGGCTGAAGGAAAGGTAAAATAAGATACCAACTGACTCTGAGAAACAAGGATTGCTTCAAAAAGCTGCCATCAGTAGGAGAGTGGGGGCCACACTGGAATGGCAGTGCTGCGTAAGATGAGTCTGAGACTCACAGCCTGTAATCCCAGAGCTTGGGAGGCTGAAAAAGGGAGAATCACTAGTTGTTCCATCTATAGAGTGAGACCTGTATGAAATACAAAAAAAAAAAAATAAATAAATATATAGAACTTGATTCCATTTCTACAGAGATCAAAATTATGATAAGGATATATCATGCTTTGAACATTAAATTAATATGAATTCCAAATATTTTTAGTACAAAACATGGAGAGACTTTAAGATTACAGTTTCCACATAAAGATTATGATTTAGGTTATATACCATTATTGCCAAGTGTTGCAATGAACTAATTCACAATAAGTATAATTTATGAGTTGGTACATAGAATATCAATACTGTTCAATAATGTGATAACAAATTTACAGTAGTCAGAAAATGGCTAATGACTTATGAGCACAAAAAAGAATACTCCTGCAAAGCACACTGTATTTGTATTACATTATATAATATAGTAAAATGATACTGTTTATAAATGAAAAAAATACAGTATGATGGAGAACTTTTGATACCTATTTAAAGGTACATAAGTAATACTACTAATTTAATATAATTAAGAGTTCTAGCTACATGTGGTGCTTGTGTCTTTTTCTGTTTGCAGTTTATTGTACTTGACTTCAGGCTTGTTGATACACTTCAAGAATTAGATTTTTAAGCGAGTATAGGTGGGAGGGAGGATAAAATTCATTTTATTTGACATTTTGAGTCACATATCTGAAAAAGAAGGCATTTTATTTGAGAATGTTTGCTAGCCATGAAATAATATGAATGATATTAAATTAACTCATTGATAGACAGTTTGCAGGGTCCCAGAAAAGCCTACAAACTATTCCAACCGCTTAGAATTTTGTATAACTGTTAGTCACACTGATGATAAAGGAACAGAACTAGCCTTTCCTGCCTCTCTGTACTACTTTCTTACACCTTTCCTCTTTGGGCCACCAATAATCCTACTTAGGAGATTACCTTCCAGCTTATTGATATTTTTAAAATTTAATGAATATTAAAAGACATCCACACCATTACACAGAAACCGTCGACTATGAATAATAGATGGTGCTTGTTTTAGTTTGTTTCTTGGTTTTAAATCACAATATATAGCCATTTTCAGCTTGCGAGAAGCAAGGTTACATCCCATGTAGTCAATAAAAGAAAATAAACACCTACTTTATAATATTTAAGCATGTTTCCCTAGAGTGGTAAAACCGAGACACCAAGTTACTCAGGTGAAGCAGGAAGTTAGCAAGCCTGCTGGGACAGGAGAGGACCTGCTACATGTGTTCCCCCTCCTCCCTGGCCAAAGCAGCCCTCCATAACTCAGCAGGCTTTCTCTCTACCTGGGAGACCAGATGTCTCAGACACTTGGAACATCACATCCCGTTCAACACAGGGCTCCAGGCAGCCATGAATAATTTGGCATTGCTTTGGATAGACCAGTCACACTGCTCATCACAAACCAAGGCTACAACTCAGCCTTTGGCTTGATGAATCTTATGGCCTTCCATAAACAACTTTAGCCTCCCTCACTTCCATTCTGAAAATATGTCAGTGAACATATGAATGTATCTTTTCATTAGTTAGGATAGAGGAAAAAATAGTCATAGTTAATGATGAAGCACAAGGAGTACTGCAGTTGCATCAGCTCATAATTCACTCTAATAAAAGCCATTTTTCCACCAAAATTTTTTTCTGGGAAAAGTGTTACAAATCAGCAACTGTGACCCACTTGTAGTGTGCTAATTTTTAAAGTATATTTTTGAATTTACCTTCTTCATCAAGTTGAGGTATATAATTATATTTGATGTTTATAGTAAATTTATCTTTCTTTAATCTAAATAGAGAATACATAGGAACTAAAACTAATTTAGCCTTTCACATAAGTTCAGTAAAGCTATTACCTTTTAATTTGTACTATATTTTTAAATATTATTGCAATGGGTGTTCAATAAAGCTAAACAATTTAGGATTAAAATGAGTGAGATCTCAAATCAGATCGTTTCACACAATCACAAACCCTCCACAAACAACACTTATCCCCGATATTCTATATTTGGTATTTCCAAAATATAGCACTTTTGAATTGTGCTTTACATAACAACTCACATTAAAAAAACACTGCATAATTCCTACAAATATAGCATTCTTCATCAGTTTGACTCTGTTTATATTGAAAAATGTTATTCCTTAAACTATAGTGTGGAATCATATAATTCTTAATTGGTGTATCTTTTTTTTTTTTTTTTTTTTTTTTTGGTGGAACTGGGGATTGAACTCAGGCCCGTGTGCTTGCCAGGGAAAAGGGATGCAATTATTCCACTGAGTCATCTCCCAGGCCCCAATTATTCTTAATTGTAGAAGAAAATTCATTACTACTGTATTTGATAATAAGAAATTTAACTATGTTATGCCCTATATTATTATCATTATTATGCTTATCACTATTATTATTTTTCCATTTATGTATTTGATGCAGGGTCTCACTGCACAGGTCAGAATGGTAATGATCCTCCTGTTTTCAGCCTCTCCAGTACTGGGATTACAGCCTGGACTCAGTCACTGGCTCAGTGTGTCCTGGGGAGAGGGCTAATGTGGCATGAGAGACCATTGAACCCTGGGCTCTGAGTTTTCAAAAGTGGGTACTTAGTCTGCTGAACTATCTTCCTGACCCTATTCCATAAATTATTGTTAGGAAGTATTGTGTGTGGATTAGCTGAAAAATTTGGGGAGTCAAATTACTAATGCTGTGCCCTATTGAGATTTGAATTTATTTATTTATTATTATTATTATTTTTTTTTTTTTTGTCTTTTTTGAGACAGGGTCTCACTGTGCAGTTCAGGCTGGCCTTAAGCTCACTTTGTAGCTCAGGCTGGTCTCGAACTCACAACAATCCTCCTGCCTCAGCCTCCCTAGTGCTGGGATTACAGGCATGCGCCACCACGCCCGGCAAAGCAACATTCTTCCAAATATATATATATATTTTTTTTGTTTTGTTCTGTTCTTTTGGCAGAACCAGGGATTGAACTCAGGTCCTTATGCTTGTTAGGAAAGCACTTATTCCACTGAGCCTTCTCCCCAGCCCCCAAAGCTTGTTTTTTTTTTTTTTTTTTTTTTTGGCAGAACCAGGAATTGAACTCAGGCCCTTGTGCTTGCCAGGGAAGTGCTTATTCCACTGAGCCATCTCCCTGGCCCCAATGAAGTAATTTTTTTTTTTTTTCAGTACTGGGAATTGAACTCAGGATCCTGTTCTTGCCAGGCAAGTGCTCATTCCACTGAGCTATTGAGTAACTACCAGAATTTCTACTTGGTAGAAAGTAGAAATTCTATTAAAATACATGATATTTTACATATTCAGAGGTTTCTTAACAATGTAATTAGAATCCATGCCAAGCAGAAACAAGAAGTGGTTTGAATTAAAAATTCTTGAATTGACAATTCACAATTATCATTCCATTCCAAAGCTAACTGATATGTGAACCAGGTCACAAATGTAATTTTTACTGCATATTATAGTCCAAAGAGACAAGTTACACTCTAGTAGCAGGACACACACACACACACACACATACACACTCACTCAGGCACACACATACACATTGCACATTAAGCCTGGGGATAATTTTGTAGCAACTTGCAGAATAGGGACCAGCATAGAATCTAAAATGTGAATAGGACACATCTATAACTATGGCAATCTATTTTCTGCATATCAACAGTCTCTCATCAAACTATTCCTAAATATTAAAAAAGAAATAAGATACTAGTGCTGTAGATTTTACATAATTAAGGCGAACCTTTGGATCATTGCCCCAAAGAAGTTAAACTTTTTATCTGATGAAAGAAGTCAGAACACAAGAAATAATGGAGAAGCAACCAATTCCAGGGGCATCTGCACCTCAGCCTGTCTGGATTCCTTGGCCAGGAAAGTGAACAGGGACGGCCCCTGGCCTCGTGCTCACAGCTGAGCAGCTAAATGTCTGCAGGAACTTACTGAAAATGTGTTCTGAGCAGCCCCATCACCAGAAGAGTGGTCACAGACACACAATTTTGCTTCTGGAAGCAATTCCTAGATTAAACAAAAATAATTAGCAGTTGGATTTTGTTTTCAGTTCTAAGGTTTGTGCTAAAAGTGTATATCATTAATTTTAAGATTTATGTTTTGAGGATTTCTATTATCTTGGTAGGTCAACACAGACAAAACTATTCTATCTTTGTTTCCCTGTTCATTCTAATATAAACTTTAAAAATAGGAATAATTTGCCAAATACAAGTCACATATTTGAACCGTAATGGAAGAGCCAATGACTAAAATGTTTGCTGGTTATCATGATGCTGCTTTAAGAACCTCAGTTCCCAGTTGTAACCTATCATTATGGCCAATATTCATAAATATTTCTATAGATTTCAATAATAATGAGATTTTAGAGAAAGGGGGTCTCTTTGTTCTTATAACTTCATTATTTGCATTTAACTCTGTGAAAACTAACTGTTCACTTGTCATTGACAATGACCAATACCAATGAATAAAATTCTATATTGTGATGATATGTAAAACGAACCCTAATGATCTCTTTAGGCTATCTGGCCCTATGCAACTATATCGCACCTATCACCCTCAACATATATCTAAAATTATAGAACTATAATCCATAATATTAGTTAAAACCTGTTGAGCATTCCATTTGCATTGAGAAGTGCTCCATGTACTCTAACGTACAGTTTGCATTTTTATCTGTAAAAGCAAAGTGATTATTTATTGATAAATGACATAGAATGTCATTTTTTACTTAAGTAGCATTAGACATTTCAAAGATTTTGTCTGAAGGGCAAAAGGTTTGCAGCGCATTTGAACAGACCATGTGACAACACATCCTTCGACTTCATGTATGATATGAAAGGATGATCCCTACTCACAAGATACACAGGGGAAATTATAACTACACCAGCAAAGGAGAAAAGCAAGGAGGGACAAGGTAAGGGTGTCAGGGAGTATTTGTAGTGGTTTGATGCATGTAAATATTACATCTTATAAATAATTCTTTTCAAATACCTCTCTGAATTTCAGGAGCTCTGTTTAAGAAACAGAGCCTATATGCTTCACACAACTATATGCCATTTTCATCCTGATAAGAGCAGCATTAATTCAGACAGGAAAAAAAATGGCTTCCAAAATACCCTTTTGCTTCCATTTCTTATGACAAACTATGTCACTTGATGTTGCCAGATAAAGACTGGGAGAAAAATGTTCGGGTTCTGTTTTACTGTCAGAATCCAACAAACACGTTTTCATCTAAATTATTTTGTCAACAGCCTTGTAGTGCCCTTGCTAACCTTATTTGGCACTGGTGCATAATTAGATATACAGGGGTGTGACTCCAATTGAAGGTGTTGGCATTGTAGCACTCTGTGAAAATATTAACTATGAGGTTAACTCCAATTTTCTCTTCTTTAATTAAATGCACATGGTACTAATGAGGTAACCTACTGTTCCTTGATAGCACTAATTAGCTAAGAGGAGAGTACACTCTCACACTGCAATTTAAACCTAAAAATAAGGTTGAAATATGCTAATTGCAAGCAATTTAAAACAGTACAAGTTGAAGAACTAGTCATAATAAGAGAAGCTGACTGCTTTACAGCTAAGCAGCTGTAACTTTGGTTAAAATCAAAACAAGCCACACAGGTTTTGGACTGCTATTTAACAAGGTCATAAGCATCTTTAACAATGAGGTGTCACTCCATTCTATAACAATAAAATAAGACCAAAAACAAACAAACAAAAAAAACCCCAAAATCTCACACAGCAGCTCTTTGACACAAAGCCAAAAATAAACACGGTTCACCAGAACTTCACAACCTCTAGGACACTCTTTATATTTAACCCTGAAAATTAGCCTCCATACTGAGACAACAACTGAGACTGGGCTTTGTGGCTTGCATATAATCCCAGCTCTTGGCAGGCTGCACACGTGTGGATGACTATGAGTCAGATATACAGAGTGAAATTCTGTAAACCCTATAGACCCTGTCCTAAATACAGAAAAAATAAATAAAAAAGGGAAAGTATACAAAGGTGAAAATTTAAAGACGATGTGATGAAATAATAGGGAATGGCCTCCACCAAAGGGACACAGAAACCAGAAGCATTTCATCCAAAGGAAGCCTGCTCTCTACTGCCTCTACAGCTGTGGAGCTCTGGAATGGACCAGTAGCCTGAGACTTCTCTGTGAAAGAAAATGCTCCCTGGGTGTAGCAACGGTGACTCAAAAGGGTAACTTTAGTTAATCTAGGTGTAACTCCAGCATACAGTCATTGTTTCCTCAAACACTCCCCATATTGGATTCTAAGGGATGAATCTGGAGATAGCCTTCATGTAAAGCAAGATGCTGAAGTCTGTTATGAAAAAGGACACTTGTATGTGTTTACACTGGGACAAAGGATATTTTCTTGTTTGGGTACTCTAAAGCCCACAGTGCGTTTTCTTTGTTAATGAGAGATGAAGGTTTACCAAAGCACTTCTGCCCAGTCATTCTTGTTATTAAGGGGGGACATTGCAATGATACTGCCATTCACCTAGCCTTGGGGACAGAAGACAGAATCACCCATGCTGTGTGCTCATACTGACATTTTTCTGCCTTGTAGCCTTGCATGCAAAATTAGAAGAGACGCACTTAAACCAGAGAGTCTAGAACTTAAAGAGTTAAAATTTGTGAAAAGAAAAGGTGCACTTAATCTTAAATTTAATGCAAAACAATAGTTTAAAAGAAAGTAACCCATTTTAGGGGCAAAGGCTTTTAAGTAACTCACAATGAATAATTCCTGGAGTCAAAAGTCTGTGAAAATAAACGGCACAACCATTAGCCCGTCATCAGATCGTGCCAACAGATTTGCTTAGAGAAACTGTGCTTTGAAAAACCCACCCAGTTTCTTCTCATAATTGCCTTAAAGCTTTCCACAACAGATAGAGACAAGATGTTAGCGAGAGGTACTCATAAACCTCTGGCACACTGAGCTTTAACAGGCCAATGAATTTGCAGGTTCTTAAAGGCAAATGAATGAAATCAGACAGTCCCTTGGAAATGAGACTCCTGGAGGCAACCTGACATAGTCCAGCAGATCACAGGGAGATGCAGTCTGAATGGATGTTTTAAGTGTTTGCATCTGTTTCGAATAAGCACCAGAGAACCTTTTAACAGTAAGAAGGCCAGGGTAATGCACCACAATGGGCTTTCTATGTGAACTTCAGAGGGAGTCTACTCCTCAGTTAAAAATGGATCATTATAGTTTTCTGTTAAAACAGTAGAGAGGTCATTTGGTATTGAAAATAAGAACACTGGTTCTGGAGACAGTCTGCTGGGGATCAGATCCAAACTCCACATATTAATCAACACGTACTAGTGCTATAACCTTGACCAAAACCCTTAGCTTCCCAGACCTCTCTTTCAAAGGTGCAGAATAAACGACACTGTCATTGAGATACTCCACATACAGAGTCGAAAACTACATAGAATAATGCTGAGGTCCATAGACTTAATGCTAATTAATTATGCCTCTAATACTTATTACTTATCATTATTACTCAGAGCAGCATTTAATTTGTTTTCTTCAAATAAAAGCTATTAAATTCTTACTATATATAAAACACTATTACCTACTGCAACATACGCAAAAGTACCCAAGACAGAGCATCAGTTTCTAAGCAGCTTTAGGAGTGTCACAGTCCTCATGATACAAATCAAAGTTGCCTCCATGCAAATAGAGATGTTTTTATTTTCTCTTTAGAATCCTGGTGCAGCAAAGCTGGAAGCTAATACAGGAAGGTATTGCATGATGAAAGAAATTATGAGAAAGAGAACACAAGTAAGAGGGGTTTGGTGACCCATGTCTATTAGGCCAGTGCTTTGAGAAGCTAAGGCAAAATGTTTGGGTACAATCTGGAAAATTCAGCATTTGAGGAAGATCCTGGTTCAAAATAACAAATGTAGTCTTTTCTTATAGAAAAAGGGAATTTTATATTCATCTTTCTTAACAAATGAACATGTTTTCAATTATGATTTATTTTTAGGGCTGACTGGAAAGGGTGTTCATGTTTTCTTTTAACAGGCTTAAAACTTTTGTGTCATGTAATAGGTGAGGTAAAATTAGATTTTAGTGGCCTAATAATCTCTATGTTAAAATTTCGAAAATAAAGAAAAAGTTAAGAATTAAGGGTATGTTTTACATGATAAAAAACAAATCAAACTTTAAAACAATTAACAAAAATAAATCTTTGGAGGGCTTTCTCTCATTCTAACAGTTTTGTCTGTTGTTTTGGTTGCATACTTTCAGGCTGTTCAATATATTTGGTGAAAATTGCCCCTGGCACACTGTGGCCGGTGGGTTCTGGCCAGGATGACAACTTCATCCTTCCACAGCAAACTTTAAAAAAAAAAGTGTAAAATCTACCTTGGTCCAACAGCAGAGGTGGTGATAAGAGAACTGATGCATGGAAATCATCACCTTTGAGTACTTTATAAACCAAGTGAATCAGAGACCTGGAGTCCATCTATTGTCTGGAGGAATTCAATAAAGAGCAGAGACTGCCTAGCCCAGAGAACCAAATCAACAGAGACATAGCCAGAAAACATTCAGTCTTCATTTTGAAGAAGTAGTCTTGTCTTTCTACCATGCAGACTCTTCAACCCTGGAGACAGTGAATACAATGCAGCTAGTTTTGCAGTCAAATTGAAATTATTTGTAAAATCCATGCTCCTCTCTATTTATTTTAAGGCTGCCATGGATCATATCTGTTACAGCTCAGGCTCTAGATATCAGCTTGTAGGGGACCTTCTGTAGGTGACTGTGATCCCTGACAACCCAAAGCTATTTTCCTAGAGAGTGAGAGTCAAATGATTTGGCCTTGACTGTGGGCTCAGCATTGAACCAGCACCTTGGTGATTATGAATTTCAGCATCTAAGATCATGCTCTAAGAAGCACAGCCCTCCCATTAGGGTATTTTTGCTTGATCAGAACTTTTTTGTTCTTTTGCTCTATTAGTCAGTCATTCAGCACTTTCTCAGTAGCCACTGGATACTGTAAGCGATGTTAGCCTTATGGAAAGAAAAGGGGAGGATCGTGGTCTCTGCACCACGAGGACAACAGGGGAAGCAGCCTTGTAAACTAAGATTAAACACAGTGTGTGTCAGTGTGAGACTTCAGTTTTGTTCTGTTTTTTGTTTCCTCAAACTGTTTGGTAATTTGGTAAAAGCCAAGATATCTTTTGCCCCCAAAATGTATTTGTATAAAATAAAATAGACAAAATAAATTTGAAAACAAATCAATTTCATTGAGATTCAGTTTTCAAAATATGTAAAAGCCACATTTGTGAAGTTTTAATTAATGTGCTTCTTTATTAATTCACGTAATAAAGGTATAGAGTGATAGGCTTAACAAACACTATGAACTAACATATAACAGGGCCTTCAAATTTAAAGACCCAATTCAGAAATGGCCATCTGAGATGAATACACACTTCTCAGAGGACAAAATTAAAGAAGGAAATAAATATATGAAAAAATGCTCCACATCGCTAGCCATTCGTGAAATGCAAATAAAAACAACACTGAGATACCATCTCACTCCAGAAAGAATGGCTATCATAAGGAAATCAACCAACAACAGATGTCGGAGGGGTTGTGGAGGAAAGGGAACACTTCTCCACTGCTGGTGGTAGACTGGTACAACTATTGTGGAGGTCAGTGTGGAGAATCCTCAAAACAGTAGGACTAGAAATCCCATTCAAGCCGGCTATCCCCCTACTGGGAATTTTCCCAAAGGATCTGAAAACACTGCATCATAGATATATATGTATATCTATGTTTATAGCAGCACAATATGTAATAGCAAAATCTTGGAAACAGCCAAGATGTCCATCACATGAGGAATGGTTGAAAAAGATGTGGTATTTCTATATAATGGAGTATTACTCAGCTATTAAGAATGATAAGTTTGAAGCATTTATAGTGAAGTGGATGCCACTTGAACATATACTCATAAGTGAAATAAACCAGACACACATGTGTAAATATCGTATAGTCTCCCTAGTATAACAAGCGAAAA
>PVKA01020701.1:0-39948 GCA_004027165.1 Ctenomys sociabilis
GGCAAAAGAAAATTCAAGTACAAGCGATAAGGAATGAAAAGGGTGAAATCACCACAGACCCACTGGAAATTCAGAAGATTATTAATAGTTACTTCGAGAATCTTTACGCTCACAGAATAGAAGACACAGAAGAAATGGACAGATTCCTCGAAAGGTACAAATTACCGAAACTGAATCAAGAAGATATTACAACTCTCAAGCCGATAACAGCCAACGAAATTTGAAACGTAATAAATACCCTACCGACAAAGAAAAGTCCAGGGCCTGATGGATTCACAGCTGAATTCTACAAGAAATTTATAGAAGATATAATCCCCACACTCCACAAAGTCTTCCACGAAGTCGAAAAGGAAAAAGTCCTCCCAAAATCATTTCTGGAGGCAAGTATAATACTCATTCCAAAACCAGGTAAAGATGCAACCAAAATGGAGAACTACAGGCCAATCACGAATTCTTTTTTCTCGGGGGTGGGGGATGAGCTCAGCCGGCCCTGCAGGGAGGGCCTGGCATGGCATGTGGTGCTGGGGCTCGAACCGCGGTTCCTGAGAGGCGCTCTAGACCGCTGAGCTATCTTGCCAGCCCTTATTCTCAATTCTTTATCTGCTCCCTGAAGTAGTATTATCATTTGTATTGTATTTTTTGTTTGAACTGTTTTTAGGAGAGGTTTGGTTTTTTGTTTTTAGTGCAGAGAACCAAACCTAAGGCTTCTAGCTTGCTAGGCAGGTGTTCCACTGCTGAGCCAAATCCCCAGCCCCTAAATCCACAGATTTTACCATTTTGTAGGAGTTTACAAAGTAAATATCTCCACTCAGTTGCTTTTGAGCCTAGCCTGTTGGCTTGTGTGGGCCTACAGAATATAGAAAGAAGTGACAGTATATCTGTTACGAACAGAGGCCTGAAGAGGCATGATAAGCTTCTTCCAGCAACTGCTATGCTTCTGTTGTTTAGTATGCAGAAAAGTAGGTGTCAGATCACTGTCATTGTTTTTTTTTTTTTTTTTTTTTTTTTAGCAGAACCAAGGATTGAACTCAGGCCATTGTGCTTGCCAGGGAAGTGCTTATTCTACTGAGCTATTGCCCCAGTCCACTGCCATTTTTCAGATCAAGTCCTGTGGATATAGAAAAGACATGAATCACACCCAAAGCCTTGATTGAAGCCCAACTGAAACTAGAAAAACAGAGCCAATCCATGGGCAATAAATAAAGATATGTTTGTTGGCTCCTGAAATACCAGGATTACTTGATATTGCAGCTAAGGTTCACTAATGAATCTTTCAAATCCTCAATAGGTTTTTCTATAATTTACCAAATATGAGATTTCATAAAGCTCTATCTATCTCTTTTCCAAATATACAAACAGCCAAAGACAGATATCTCCCTTCATCAAGATATGCAATGCCACACAAATTCATTTGAAAAGAACATTCTAGGGCCAGGGATATAGCTCAGAGGCACAGGACCTACCTGACAAATGCAAAATGATGAGTTTGATTTCCAGTATCAAAAATAAGTAAGTAAGTAAATAAATAAAGTAGAATTCTACTTCATCCCCCTGAATAACTGCAGAAATACCTTTACCAGTCATTTCAGAATATTTTTTTCTCCTTTAAGCCTCTATAGAAAAGAAAGCTGGGCTGGCCAAATATCTTAGCAGATTAAATTGCCTGCAAGCAGGTGCAGGGGCCAGGTTTGATCCTCGGGGCCTGCCTGCTGGCCCCGGTCCCACCTCCAGGGCACACTGAGATGGCAACTGAGACCAGGCATGCTGGTGTGCAACTATAATCACAGATCTTGGGAGGCTGTAAACAGGTGGATCACTATGAATCTGATCTAGTAGTGAGACCCTGAACATCCTGTAGATCCTCCTGTAAAATACAAAAAAAAAAAAAAAAAAAAAAAGAAAAAAGAAAAAGAAAAGATTGAAAGACGCTAAAAGAAAGCTGATAGCAGTTTTATTTCATAAAACTTTTTGACACACTCACTTGAGGAGGTTCAGAGTCCCTAACATTGAGACTTGCCTGTCTTCTATGTACCTCCTTCTGTGCATGAGAAATAGTCATAGCTGTCATGGTTAGTCTTAAAGTGGGTATACAGTATAAGGGTACTATGTATTATCAATTGATCAAAAAAGACAAAGAAATGAATAAAACTAAATAACTAAAGCACTCATAGGATGGTTGGTTTGATGACACTAGGGATGGCGCACAGAACACCAAATGCTGACAGTGATTTGAAGTCCATCTGTTCTTCACAATGCTAAGCTGTCTTCATGTTTCTGTGGCTCTGAATTTCTCTCCTTCTTCTCTCTTTTGTTTTTCTAGTTCTTTTATACAATTTTGAAGAATATCGAATTCCTTTCACCCTATGAAATTATGAATTGTCAGATTCTGTTAAGTTCCTGGTATAATTGGAAAAAATTGAATTTTATTAGAAATTGGGTTTTCACATCTTTTATTTATTAATGTTCTTTGTAATACAAAATGTAAAAGGGTAGAACAGTTTTACATAATATAGAGAGTGTCAGGAACAGAAAAAAATGAAGCTAAAGGAAAAAATAGAAGCTGAATAAAAATAATAGGTTTAGGTCTATCTAGAGAGTTTTGGTTTTTACATCTATTTGTGACTAGTGTGTATTTCTCATCTGAAGTAGTGTTAACTCATAAATATTACCAGTGCTCATCCATTTAATAAGTAAACCTAGTGATTATGTAGCTAAGGTTCAGAAAAGACTATTTGCTTTGATCTCCACTCAAAATGTAGGGACAGCAAAGGAGTAGTAGGATTTGTAGAAGCCCTATAGATAAATGGCTGGACATCAACATAGGTCGTGTCTTTGTTCCTATCATGCATGGGTGTGTTCAATTTGTTACGAGCGTGCCTTTATGAATGTAAATCATAGTTCAATTAAACAGGCTTTTAAAAAGCAAAGCTAGGGAACAAATAAAAATTACAGGACTGGTTAGTAAATGTATATAGAAACTAGATACATAGTGGTAAAAGGCAAGGGGAAATCAGACTCCTCTAAAAATAGAAATCTAAAAAATTTGATTTAGAAAAGTCTTTCTTGTAGCATACAGTTCCTGCTTGTATAGAAGCAATAGACACAGTAGTGTGTATTATCCAAAGCCAACTCTTTCCAGGTTTGGCAACTATAAAGCATCTCTTTCCTCCCTGGTGTGAGGTCTGCAATCCTTGTTACTCCTCTTGGTGGTTCAGTTATCAGTCTCTCAAGTTGAAATACAAGAGTTCAAACCCCAAGTCCCCTACTTTCTAACTATGGAACACTGGACAGGTATTTAATTCACTGTACCTCAGCTTCATTATCCACAAAGCAGTAGTGGTGTCTAGTTCAGAGAATTATTGCAAAAAATTATGTACATGACACTTAGGATATGCTCAATACTTGCTGGTTATGATCATAATTTCTATGATAATGCCTCAGAATGTGACATGAATAAATTACTTAATTCTTCCCAAATTGCCTTTTCTATAAAATAAAAAAACAAATGACTGAAGTGTTCTTGTAATTACACTGAAGTTTGCAACTTACTTTAAAATGCACCAAAAATTACTTGACTTAATGGATAGATGGCAGGATCAATAAGCAGACAGATATATGATAGAATAAATATACTGAAATGTTCATTGTAGCATCTAGGTGATGGGAATATGGGTACTCAAAGAATAGTTTTTCAATTTTCTGTATGTAGATGTTGGAAAAATGCAAAAAATCAAAAGAAGTGGCATAAATTTCGAAGTTCTATATTATTATATATGAGGAAAGGTCCTATACTGTATAACTTCAAGTTAATTATAAATATCGAATTATGAATTTCTTCTTGTCTTTCCAGCCTTTTTGATTTTCCTTTCTAAATTCAGGAAAACCTTTACTTTCACTCTAGATTCGTCTATTCTGTTACATGGGTCAATGAATGTTTATTTCTCTTTGTGTTTGTAAGAAGATTTTGTATTCAAAGCCGTCTTTCTACACAAAGTGACAAGAGCTACAAAGGCCCACCTAGCTTGTTTTACTCCAGGAAAAGAAGAGAAAGTATGTAGGGATCTTTCTCTTTTAGTAGCCCAATGAGTAAGATCCAATTATGTCAGCGATTTAAATTATTTATACTTTATCTATCCCTCAAATTAGGCAAATTCTAAAGCTATTTAACTGCAAGAGTTCATTAATTTTCTATAGAGAAATGTAATTTTCTTTGTTCAAAATTCTACTCATTGTCTGTCATCCCTTTTTGTAAAGAGATTCTTGCTTAGCTCATAAGTGTTTGGGCCAACAAAAAAGGGGAAAATGTCTGACAGACACAGTTGGCTTGTCTTCCCCCACCTTTTTGATTTAATGGCTCACAAGACTATCTACAGGACAGAAATTAAAAAAGAGGAATGGTGGAATGTAGGGAACTTGCACTTAACTTCCCATTTCTCCTAGTTAAATGAATAATAACTCGTATCACTTGTAGATGCTGTGACAGTTGTAAAACATGTCCACAAATTCTCATCAAGAGATAAGATCAAGGGGCATGATGCAGAAGAGAGGCTGAGAAAGTGAGTCTTGTTTTCCCAACATCTATAATAAATCTACAAAGGTTTGAAGGTTGGGAATCAAGCTAAGTAGTCAACCATGACAGCCTGCCGAAAATCTCTTTACAATAAATGCAAGTCTGATGACTATTGGTAGAGGGATAAAGAAATACATAGCCTTTTCTGCTAATTGCCTGCCAGTTGAGAATTTTTAGGGCTAGTAATTTACCAACACATAAAAATAATTTGTTGTCATTCAAATAAATTTACTTCAGTACAAAGAGTAAAATCAACCTTTACTTTGTTTTTACTACATATAATTCTTGACTTTTTACTGATTCTTCAATATCAATGCCTCTCTCCATGTATTATTCTTTCTATTTTTTTCATTTTTGCTTTATTTTATTTTATTTTTTATTTTTTGGCAGAATTGGGAATTGAACTCAGGCCCTTGCGCTTGCCAGGGAAGCGCTTATTCCACTGGGCTGTCTCCCCAGCCCCTTCATTTTTGTTTTAATTGAGGCACAGGGCTGGTGAAATATCTCTGCGGATTAAAGTGTCTGCAAGCAGGTACAGGGGCCAGGAGTTTGATCCCTGGGCCTGTGATGCTGGCCCCACCCCTGAGGCTGTGCTGAAATGGCAATTGAGACTGGGCATGGTGGTGTGCACCTGTAATCCCAGCTCTTGGGAGGCTGTAAGCAGGAGAATCACTGTGAGTCCATTCTAATAGTGAGACTCTGAACACCCTGTAGACCCTTTCCTAAAAGAAAAAAAAATTGAGGCACAACATGAATACAGTATGCAATGTACTCTAAATTAAAGTGTGCAGCTCAGTGTGATATATGTCAGGCTAATCAGCACTAGGCTGAGATCTAGAATATTTCCAATGCCCAGAAGGCTCTTAAGTGCCCTGTAGCAGTCAATCCTCCCTCAAAGATAACCACCATTCTTATTTCTATCTCCACCTAGTAATTTGCCTATTCTGGAACTTAGTAATAAGCTATATAGTCTGTATGTGTTTATTATCACTGGTCTCTGTCCTATTGTCTATGAGAATTAGTTTGTTTTGGGCTGAGTAGTATTTCTTTTTTTTTTTATTTCATTCTAAATAAATATTAGAAATTGTTTATCCTATGAATGGGCGGGTAGGCAATTTCCATTCTGAGGCTATTATAAATAAAAGTACTATAAGCATTTTTGCAGTGCGTGTCTTCCGGGGATATACATGTACAATAATTTCTCTCAGGCATATAGTTAGAAGTGGAATTTCTAGATGATAGAGTATATGTATATTCAATTTTAGTGAATATCACTTAACTACTTATTTGCAGCTTTCAAGGGAAGTCATTAGTATGCTCCCCCATGCTAACTCTTCTCACCAATCCAGTACCTGTAAAGTGAAGTGTAATAACATATATGCTTAACAATATTAGTGCTGTAGGACTGGTCCTACAACTTCCTATCAGACTCTATGTTACTCTAACTCCCAAGGTCAGCTCAAAGGAATCTACCGTGAGTGGTTAATTTTGACTCTTTCATGATCTAATAAAATATAAGCAGGTAAAGGCAAATGATGCCTGCATCCATTTTAAATTTGTCTTATTTTGAGAACTTGAGTAACTTTGTTTTTTCTTTTGGTTCATTCCTCTATGGTTTAAAGAAATAAATGCAACTAAGCTATGGGCGTGTGATGAAAATAAATGAGTCAAGTTCTTTAGGCTTCCTGGGGACAGGAAGGAGGATGGGAGGAAACTGTTACAGAAATGTAATCATTATTGTAATCGGCCTGCAGTGCTATGAATAAGTCATAATTATCTCACAATCTGAGTTAATGTTGTGATGCTTGTTCTTGCCGTGTCAACATGTGCATGCACATATCAAGAAGACCACAGAGCTGCTACACTACAGAACACCTCAAGCTCCCAATTCATGTGACTGGTGACCTCATGCTTCAGGAAAACATTCAGAACCCTCAGGACCGAAGGCAGTTTGGGCCACACTGGCCTCACCTTTCTCTATGCAAATCCTTACTGTCTTTGTGTATAAGAAAGACCACATTCAGCTGCAATAAGAACGTGTGTACAATAGTGACCTGTCATTATTGTATTGGATGGGAGCCAGTATCTGGCAATACTGCAGGTGTGTTCTTATTTAAACTTAAACAAATCCCAGAAAATGTCATATTCTTGTGCATATGGATGTTCCTAATCTCATCTTCATTCCATTCTTGTGAGTTGTCAAAGAATATTCTACTCCACAGAAAAGAAAAAAAAAAACTGGAGAGAGAAGATAATGAGAATGAAATTGGGAAAACTTGTGTGTTCATGAAATGTTTTAAGTATGCTAAATTGGATGCCAGCAGTTTTAGTCTAGACCAGCTATTTTGTTGTTCCCAGATTTTTTTTTTTTTTGAACACGAGGAGGCAATGTTAAACTAAGATGTGTGTGGTGATTGTGAGAGATGAAATGGCCTCTGGGATCAAAGTCAGGGTTCTTCCAGATGCTCCATCTCTTTAGCATTAAGGCTTGGTCTGATGCATGGTCCTTATTGGACCCCAGCCAAATCAAAGGAGAAGGTGGGCCTAGGCACTGGCAGTTTTTTGGAGTTCTTGGGAAGATTTGAATGTACATCCAGAAATGAGAAGGGCTGTAGCCCAGCCTGCCTTGTATCATGGGCAACAGGAGAAAAGCACTACCATCTAGATTGTGACAGTCACATTCAAAATATTTCCAGCATGATCTGCTGATTCTTGTTTTTTTTGTCTGTGCAGGATCTCACTATGCAGCTTGGACTTGTAGTGATCATCCTGTTTTCAGCCTCCCCAGAGCTGGGATTACAGGCTTGTGCCATCATGCTTGGTGTTGGTTGCTAGCCCAGTGCACCCCAGGGGCAGGGCTGGCCCAGCATGTGGTACCAGGGATCAAACCATGGCTCCTGTGCTTGCCTAAGCAGGCACTTAGCCTGCTGAGCTATCTTGCTGGCCCTGATCTTCTGATTCTTAAATACATGATCAAATGACAGGGTGGAGGGAAATGCTAACTTTCACTGAAGTAAAGCAGAAAATAGGTTTTAAAAAAAGCCTTTAACCAAACTTCATGCGTCTTAGGTACTTTTCTTTCATTGTTGAGACAAAATGCACAACACCCAAAGTTAAAGGGGAAAAGGTGTATTTAAGCACACAGTTTCTAGATGTTTCAGTCCATAATCAGCTGTCTCCAAAGCAGGATGGCATGGCACAGGGGCAACAGCTCATTGCACAAGAAGATAGTAAAAACAAGAGGGGTCAGGGACATGGGATTGATAAGCTTCTTTCTGTCTTTGTATTGTATGCAGGGTACCTACATACATAGTGGTAGCCCTCATTCCTTAATCCCAGCATTTAACTACAAATCAATCATGAACTCTAGATTCAGCTACCAAGCCCCATCTAAAAATGCACTACGTTTTTTTTGGGACATTTAGACATAAACCATAAATTCATTCTTCATGGGCTTAAAAGAAGAAAAGAAATAAAAGGAGGAAGAATGGAGAAGATAAGGACAATGGCAGGCATGGCAACAAAGGGTGCTCAGAGGGCATGTTATAGAAGTTCTCAGGGTTTCAATATTATACTCTGGTTTCTCTTCAGATCATATAAATCTTTCACCTTTTACCAATTTTCACCACTTCTCTAGGCCTCAACATTTTGACAGAAAAGGACCTGGAGAAGCACTGATCTAGCATACTTAGTCACAGCAAGGCCCCTGATCAATCTGAAATCATGTAGCTTGGGGGGCCAGCACAGTCCCCTTTAGAGGAATCTATTATATGTTAACACATTTTAAAAAATAAAGTAGGAAGGGCTGTTAAACCATAGTTCTGGAGGTGAGACATTTTCCAAATACTAGCTCCTAAATGGGTTCCAATACATGGAACCTGAGCTGCAATCAAGAGAAGTACAGGAGCTGGGAGTATGATTCTATGGTAGTCACTTGCTGAGTATGTGACAAGGCCCTGAGTTTGATCTGCAGCATAAGTGAGAGAGAAGAGAAGGAGAAAATGAGGGGGAGAAGAAGGACAAGAAGGAGAGAGAGAAAAGAGGGAAAGGAAGTGGAGAAGGGAGGAAACTAGGAACGTTGGTACACACCTGTACTGTGTGTTGGGAGACGGAAGCAAGAGAACTTTTGGAGCCCAGGAGTTCCCAACCAAACTGGACAACATAGCAAGACCCTATCTCAAAGAAAGGAGAGAGGGAGAAGAGGGGGAGAGAGGGAAGAGAGAAGGAAGATAAACTAAAAGGGCAGTTTTCTTTTTGCTTTCTTTCTTTTTTTTTTTTTTGTTTTAAAGGGCAGTTTTTATTAAAGATTTTAAGAAGTTACATGTTTTCTTTGTTGACTGTATAGATAAAATTTTCAGTCAATTTTTAAGATTTGAGCTGAGAATCAAAAACAAGTACAGAGGACTGATACAACACTTATATTGATGTGATGCAGGATATAGTTAAATACACTTAGTACTAAAATAAATATTGGCATACTTCATTTCAAAACAAAAGAAAATTCTGAGGAATGACTTAGGAGGAACCAAAGCAATCCTTTAATCTCCTCAGCATGGAGACACAGTGAAGAGCTAGGGGAAGGGGTAGCCTCTGTGCCCTATAAGGCCACACCATGGCTCCTACGAGTGAGTGCTTCATGAACTTCCACACAACTCTTTTGGCATAGTCATAAAAGGCACCAGAGATGATATAATGGTAACTAGAGGTATCGTGAGCAAAATCCATCAACAAGAAAGACTTAGAACATGAGAAACACAACAACATGGCTGACACCACATCATGGCTCCTGAATACATGCAAGGCCCCTACTAATGACTAAAAGAAAGAACTCCTTTTGAGGAGGAAGCAGTTGAATGAAGCCTGAAAGTTCTTTATGAACTGGGAATTCAGGATTCCTATTGATATCACAACTCCATCTGTACCTAGCAGTTGGTGAGTTCCAGGAATATTCACAACACAGTAATTTTGTTAACCTTTATCCAAAGTACATTAATAAAAATCACCATAGAATCAGAATAGTGTAGATGAGAAGAAAGAGGTATCTCAATGCTCTTCTATTATGAAATTCATACTCATACCTATCATTTGTGAATTCAAGCTTGGTAGAACTTGATAGAACTGGATTGACTCAGGAAATTAAAAGTGAAAAAGATATAATATCTAGAGACAATAAATGGCTCTTGATAAACTCTGTGCTTCTCCTTGTCAGGATTTTGGTAGTCATAATATAAGCCACCCACATTGGACTTTGTTTTTCGCACAAGGACAAGGTTTATGGAAGATAAGCATTTAAAAGCATGGCTGATAGAATGAATACTATGGAGCTAATGAGCTCATAAAAATGCAAGCAAACTACTTCAGGTTAGAGAGCAAATTCCAGAAAGTAAGTCTGACTCTCAAGGTCTTCACTTAATAATGTTCACTAAATGCAATTTAGACAAACTCATTCTTGTGTTCTGAATGGGGCTATCAGTGCCGCAATTGAAAAAAAGTAAACCAAAACATTCTCCAATTTAAGTTAAAAGAGAAAAAAAGGCTATCTTTCTTCTTATTGTATCCCATTTTTCCCCTCTCTCCTTGAAAACATAGATATTTTCAAATGTTTGGCACTTTATCATAGCAGAAGAATGTAATATCAACTGTTTTCCAAAAAAAGAAAAAGAAGTCATGGTTATGAGAAGATTAAAAAAAACCCCAAAGCTTTATTCTAACACTGTGTTTGGAGTCTAGACCATAGGACCACCTTGTAGGCAAAACTACTTCATACCTGGTTGTTAGCATGTGTTGATAATTAGAATCCCTTGGATGAGGTCCAAGACAGAATTCCATACCCAATTGTATTTTAATATTCAGAACACTAGAGAAGGGCCAATTTGTTTTCCAAAACAAAGATAAGAGCCACCCAGGGGCTCTACTTTCTAAATGAAAATCATATTTAATAAACCCAGCATCATTATATGGACCAAAACATTGCTGCTATCCCATGGAGATTTACATTAGGAATAGCAGAAGATGGGGAGTCATGGGACAGCTTTGTCATTAGCTGCATTTATGCTCAAAATACTGATACAGAGCTCTGCTTTCTAGGGTACGAAGTGCTGCGGAGACTCATGCTTCAAGAAGGGTCTCTATCTGCCTTGAATCCAAATGTGAGACAAGGGGCAGAAGGCCTGGATTCCAACATGATGTGCAAGAAGGCCAGGCTCTGGTATATAGAAGGAAGAGGCAAAAGGGTTATGGATGCACTACCTATGTTTTGTGGAGAAAGAGTAAGAAAAAAGAACATTCCTGTACCTGAACTCTGAATATAAGGACTTCAGCATATGTGATGTATGACATTTGACCAACCTTAAAGATCGAGGCAATTTAAACATTTGCTTATACAGAATTTTCATGTACCTGATAATGCTATCAGCAAAGGGGAATGATGTAAAATATATCAATGAGGTTGCTGGTAATGGGAGATCTGCCATTAAAAGAGATTTTAATGGATTGATCCCATGAAGGGAGCCAGAGTGCTGAGGGGTGGGCATCAGGGCTCAAATTCTGTGTCTCCGCTTTCCCAGTGTTGTGATTTTGCCAAGTGATTTCTTCTGGGCCTTGATTTCATCAACTGTAAAATGAAGCTGATAACAGTGGCATCCCTCATATGGGTTAAATGAGTTAAAACATAAAACACAGAACTGTGCCTGGTATGTGACAGTGTCTGTGGGCTATTATTATTTACAATTTTTTCAGATGGTTTGAAATTATCACCTGTAAAGCTGGAAATGGATTACAGATTAAAAACAGGACATTTTAAACAAAAACTCAGTGATGGGGGTGATGAGATTGATTGGGCTAGAGATGAAACAACAAAAATAGCACGTTGGAATCAAATGACTCTTTCTCTAGCAATTGGCAGTACATAAAATGAAAATAATGTACCTAAAATGCTCTCACAGTGTCATTTAAAGGCAGAATAAGATGGTGGCTAAATTTGTTATAGGCACTAAGCTTTTATCATGTTAAAACAGTACACGAATCATCAGCACAGTTGAAGCAGTAAAATTTTTCAAAATAGTTCCGCAGTCCTTGCCAAGTTACAACATCATTTTGAAACAACACACACTAAGCATAAAAATAAGGCTCTAAGTTTTTTCAGCATAAATTAAACAGCTTAATGTTATTGGAAAAAAATATGCAAACAAAATTTAAATCTGATTATATAAGTGCACATAGGATCTTTCAAAGCAAGATGCCACAATGCATATAGAGAAAAGTTTATTAGAAAAAGGTAGACAATTCAATAGAAAAATGGGCCAAAGACTTGATCAGACACTTCAAAAGAGAATATCCAAGTCCATGTAATAAAAATAGGGAAAAAGGTCCCATTTAATTATCAAGAAAATTGAAATTGAAACTATAATGTTATATCACTACACACCCTCAGAATAGGTAAAAAAAAATCAGACTGTACCAAGTGTTTACAAGGATTTGGAGCAATTAAATAGACTGGATGTATCTTGAGATGATAATGCTATGTTAAATAAATCAGACACAAAAAGTGTCTTAGTCACTTTCCCAGGTGCTGGGACAAAATACCTGATACTCAGAAATTAATAGCAGAGAGATTGACTTTGACTCACATTAATGGGCCAGGGTTGGCTGCGTCAATGCAGGATCGCACGGCAGAGGGGCACCGTGGAGAAGTTGCTCATCTTATGATAACAGGAAGCAGAGTGTGAAAGGAAGAACTGGGAAGGTAGATAAATCCTTCCAGTCTGAGACCCAGTGCCCCACGTCTTTTAACCAGACCCTACCTCCTGCAGCAAGATAGCTATAGCCCTCCATAATCCAGTTACCTTGCCAAAGCCCTGCCTATGAGGCATAAGGCTTTGAAGGGAGGTCTAGATATAAGCCATAACACATGATTTCTCTTACATGAGAAACTCAAAATGCAAATAATTTAAAGAGCAAAATAGATGAGAGATGGAGGAAACGGAGATAGACTTTATGGAGATGGGAAAGGGCCTGGGGAAGGACTGAAAGGGCAGGGGAAGAGGAGTAAAAATGAACACAATGAATATATATACATATATATGTGTATATATGTGTATATATATATATGTATATTCATTGTGTTCATTTTTATATTTTATATATATATTCATTGTGTTCATTTGTGTTATATATATATGTATATATATGTATATATGTATATATATATATATGTGTGTGTGTGTGTGTGTGTGTATTCTTAGGAAGAATGCAATTATCATGCATCACAAACATATATTAATAATTTTTTAAAATTTAATTTAAAAATCCAGGTATGGTGGTGAATGCCTATTAACCCAGAACTTGGGAGGCTGAGGCAGAAGGATTGCTCTGAGCATGAGGCCAGCCTGGGCTACATAGTGAGTTCAGGGCCATCCTGAACTGATTAGTGAGACCCTGTTTCAAAAAAAACTAAAACAAATTTTTAATTCAAAAATAAAACTTGGGTCAGCTGGATAGCTCAGCAGACTAAAGTGCCTGCTTTGGCAGACATAGAGATGGGGTTCAATCCCTGGCCTGCTGTGCTGGCCCTGCCCCCGGGGCACACTGAGACAGTGACTGACACTGGGTTTGGTGGTGTGTGCCTGTAATCCCAGTGCTTGTGAGGGTGAAAAAAGGAGGATTACTATGAGTCCGATCTGGGTGGGTAGTGATACCCTGTAGAGCCTGTATTAAATACATTAAAAATAAAATTAAAAAATAAAACTTTCCTGTATTGCAAGGAAGGGAAAATTGGTTCAAAGACTTTGCACAACTATGAATAGTTGACTAAATTTGAGCACAAGCATTTCCTAAGTCTGACTCCGTGACTTCTCCCAGATGTAAATGAAATACATAAATATTTACTTAAAGGGATGTACAAGAACGTTTGCAGCAACTCTATTTATAATAGTAAAAAATCAAGGAGCCGGGGATATAGCTCAGTGGTCCTTATACCTGCCTGGCAAGCACAAGGTCCTGAATTTAATTCCTGGAGCCCAAACAAGACAAAAGAAAAAAATGAAAACAACCAAATGCCCATCAACAGTGCAATGAATAGGAACAATATGGTATATGCATACAATGGAATACTGTACAATCAGAAAAATAAGTGACTATAAGTACATCAAACACCTTGCACAGACAAAATGTTGAAAGAAAGAATCCAACCACAGAAAAGCGTGTACTTTTCCATTTCAGTGAATTTCAAAAGCAAGTGAAGCTTTTGGGGTTAGAAATCAGGAGTGAGTTGCTGATAGAAACTGAGCAGCACAGAGAGAATCTAGACACTCTAGTTTGTTCACGTTAGGAAAATTCAGCAAGCTTTTCAGTTATTATTTGCAGATTTTTCTGTATATGTAGTATATTTCAATATAAAATTCACAGGTTTAAAGCTGGTGGAAAGCGATGGAGAAAGGATGATTAATGTGTATGGGAATACAGCTGGGTAGGAGGAATAATTTCTAATGTTGTACATCAGGGTAGTATAACCATGGCTGACAACAATTAATTGAATATTTCAAAGCAGCTAGTAGAAAAGATTTTGAATATTCCCCCTACAAAAAGATATATGATTGAGGTGATAGATATGTCAATTACCCTGATCTGATCATTATATATTGTATATATGTTTTGAAATGTGTCAAACATTGAACCCCATTAGTGGTACAATTATTATGTGTCAATTAAAGATGAAAATCTATTTTTAAACATAAAAGAAAAAAATTATAATTTGAAAACTGCTTAGTAAATCCTGATTGACAAATATTACAACACAAAAGAAAATTCCATGAAGGGAAGGATATTTGTCTCTTTTATTCATTAATGCACTCCAAGCACCTAGTCCTAGAACAATGTCTGATGCGTAGTCAATGTGATTAACTTTGATTGTCAATGTGATTGGCTTGAGAATTTAGTAAAGCACTCTTCTGGGTGGGTCATGGGTATATGATATGGCAGGGGGCACACTGTATAATGACCCTGGTCCTTGGCTTTCCGATGCTCTTATCTTGTGCTCTGCTTCCTGGCTGCCTTGAAGTGAGCAGGTTTAATATACTGTTTCCTTCCACCATGATGTTTCTGCCTTAGAGCCAGTCAGCCATTGAGTGAATCCCCTGAAACTGTGAGCCCAAATTAACCCTTTCCTCCTTTAAGTTGATAATGTCAGGCATTTTATCCTATCAATGGGAAAGCTGGTGAATATAGTAAGATGCCTAACTTATATTTGTTCTTTTCTTTTGTTTGTCTTTTTGAGACAGGGTCTCACTATGCAGTTCAGGCTGGCCTTAAGCTCACTTTGTAGCTCAGGCTGGTCTCGAACTCACAACAATCCTCCTGCCTCAGCCTCCTGAGTGCTCGGATTACAGGCCTGCACCACCACGCCCAGCTCCCTAACTTATATTTCAGAATGATTGATAGATAAACAATCTGCTTCAAGCCTACCATTTGTACCACTATCTCAAAAAGCTGAAATAGAATCCAGGAACATGCATTTCTGATTAATTAATTCAAGGGATAGTGTTATATGATATCTGAAATTTACCAGGATAAGAGCATGGTTTTGTGCATTTCTCATGTTTGTCTATTTTTATGTGTTCTTTCTGATGACCATGAAAACTTCTAGTATTTAAACTACTTGTTCCTTATCCTATAGGAACATAATCACTGAGTATAATGGTTTAAATTATTTTTTAATTTGGAAGGCAAAACCACAAAACTTTAAAACAGTAAGAGAGTAGCAATGGTCAATATATTGCATATTATTTTTAAATTAGTGACTCAAAGTATGAGATATAGGCATTTAATTGTCCAAACAATATTAGAACAAACCTTTCTTTTCAGTGAGCTAAGAGAAATTAGTAGTATAATGATTGTAACTATCTTATGTATGTATATATATATATATATATATATATATATATATATATATAATAGTGGTTTTATTTTTTCCTTCTTTATTTTCTGACTTTCTCCATCCAAGTTTCTCTTTTCTTTTGAATAACTTCTTCCCATTTTATGGTATCTATTGTACATTTGGAATCTTATTTACTTGTTCAGCTTCTCACACTAGGAAAATAATACAATATTTGTACATGTGCATCTGGTTTAATGCACTTAAGAATCTGGTCTTGAGTGCATCCATTTAATTATAAAACTCTGCAGTTTAGTATTTTTTATGGCTGAGTAGTATTCCATTGTACTAAAAAACTACATCTTTTTTAAAAAATTAATTCCTCAGTTGATGGGACTTTGGGTTGTTTCTAAGATGTAGCTGTTGTAATTGGTGCTGCTATAACATGGGTGCACATATATCACTGTTATGATGTTTTAAATTCTTCTGGTAAGATACATAGCAGGAGAATAACTTGAAGTAGGAGCTATAATCCTAACTTTTTGAGGAACTTTTGCATTGATTTCCACAGTGGTTGCCCCATTCTACACCCTAATAGTGGAAAAAGGTTCTTTTTTCTCCAGAACTCCTCTAGCATTTATCATTGGTTGGTTTCTTGACAGTAGCCATTTTTTGTTGGATGAGGTGCAATCTCAGTGTTATTTCAATTTGCATCTCTTGAATGACCAGGGATGTTGAACATTTTTTCTTGTATTTTTTTGATGTTTGTATATTTTTCATCTGATAAGTGTGTATTCATGTCAGATGTTTGTGTTTTGATTGGGTCTTTGAAGTTGAGAGGTCTGTTATTTTTTATTTCTTTATATGTTCCCCATAGTAATCCTTTGTTTGAGGAACAGCTGGCAAACATTTCTTTTCTACATCATGTGTTGTCTCCTTATTCTGTTGGTGGTTTCTCTTGCTGTGCAAAATCTTTTTAATAAGATGAGGTCCTGGTGGTTGATACTTTGTGATTGTTCCTCTGTGATTGGGGATTCTTCTTCTTCTTCTTTTTTATTTTTTATTTTATTGAAGTACAAATATCAATCAGACATTTTCAAGACACCTTAACAAGACAGATTCGATACATTAATACATTCCAAACTGTTTTCATAATGTTTTGGTATCTTACAAGGTGCATACATGATATTATATTTACAGATATTATTTTAGCAGATGTCTCTTATCAGTAAATTAAGAGTGTAGCTGCTTACTTATCTTATTTTTTATACCTGAATTATATCAAAAATTCAATAATTATTTACCTAGTGGATGACCATAGTACTAGAAGCCGGCATAATATCCTGTCCAACCACCATTAGTGCAAATCTTGCCTCTCATAGAATTATGTAGAAGCACAGTGTTATCTATCCCAACTGTACTGTCTATACACACACATCATTATTTTTTCTTTCTATACCCCTTCCTTTGTCTACACCTGTCAAAGGTGGGCACTCCATTGTCATTCAACTAACTTAGGTGCTTGAACTCGACACCACAATCCAACACAGTCCAGAATTCTACAACAATAGTGAGTTATTCAAAGAAGTTGTCGACCACAGCCATTTACAGCTCAGCTTAATATTATGGCCCCACGATGTATACTTCATTTTTATACTTTTCTGCTGGATGGTTAAGACCTAGATAGATCAAGACTTATATACCAACACATGAACTTTATATTTCTTAAAGGGAAAGCTTTGAAGTTTTGTCTATTCAGTTTGGTGTTTGCTGTTGGTTTGTCATGAATGACTTTTATCAGATTGATATAAAGACTATCTATTTTAATTTCTTTAGGGTTTTAATCATGAGTGGGTGCTGGATTTTTTTTTTTTTTTTTGTATTTTAAGGAAGAGTCTGCAGGGTGTTCAGGGTCTGATTTTTATTATTTGTTAAAGAGGCTGTCTTTCTTCCAATAATCATGTTTGGCTCTTTTCTCAAAGATAAGGTGGCTGAGGTGATCAGTCTTGTACTGATCTGCCTGTTTAAAGCATCCCAAAAGGTGGGACTACAGGAGTGTGCCACCACGCCGAGTCCCTGATGATGGAACTTGTCAAAGGCTTTCTCTGTATCTATTCAGATGATCATATGATTGTTGTCCTTGGTTCTGTTAATATGATGCAATACATTTATTGAATTTTGTATGCTGAACCATCTATGAACCACACTTTGTCATGGCATATTATCTTCTTTGTGATTTGCTACATTCCGTTTGCCAGTATCTTACTGAGGAATTTTTCATTTATCTTCATTAAGGAGATTCACCTGAAGAATTCCTCCTATTTTCTCTTCCAGGAGATTTAATGTTTCTGTTTTAATGTTGAGATCTTTAATCCACTTTGACTTTAGTTTAGTGCATGGTGATAGAACTGGGTCAAGTATTAGTTTTTGGCATGTAGAGAGCTAGATTTCCATCACCATTTGTTAAAGAGGTTCTTTCTTCCAATAAGCATGTTTGGCTCTTTTCTCAGAGATAAGGTGGCTGAGTGTGTTTGTAGCTGCTTCTGCATCTTCTAATCTGGTCCGTTGACCCTCAGGTCTTTTTTTTTTTTTACCAATACCATGCTGATTTTATCACAGTAGCTTTGTAGTATAATTTCAAATCAGGAATTATAATGCCTCCTCCCTTGTCTTTGTTGCCCAGGATTGCCTTTGCTATTCTAGGTCATTTGTGGTTCCAAATAAATTTTAGGAATGATTTCTCTATGTCTTGGAGGTATGTTGGTGGCAGTTTGATAGGGATTGCATTAAATCTGTACTGCAATTGTGGGACTATGGCCATTTTCACAGTGTTGGTTCTTCCTATTCAAGAGCAGGGAATATCTTTCCATTTTCTGAGATCCTCTACGCTCTTTTCTTCAGAGTACTGTAATTTTCATTGAATAGATCTTTGAGTTCTTTATTTAGACTAATTCCTATGTATTTTACTTTCCAGGGTGCTATTGTGAAAGGTACTGTTTCTCTAATTTCCCTTGCAGTGTGTTTGTTATCTATGTAGATGAATGCTGTTGACTTTTGGGTACTGCCTTTGTATCATGCTATGCTGATTTGTGTAATAATTCCAGTAGTTTTTTGGTGGAGCTTTTTGGGTCTTCCAAGTAGAGTATTGTGTCATCTGCACATAATGATAGTTTAACTTCTTCTTTATATATTCTTATTCCTTTTATTTCTCTCTCTTGTTCAATGGTTCTAGCTAATGATTCCAGAACTATATTGCAGAAAGTGATTAACACACGTGTCAAAGACTGTGTTGGGTGCTTTATATTCTTTGTCTTATTTAATCTCTACCATAATGCTATAAACATAATTTTTGCAAAATCCTAGGTGAGAAAGATTTAATAACTTGTTTGAATTGCTTTATTTCAGATCTGGGATGAGACTCAGGCCTCTGTAACCCCAAAGCCTATGCTCTTTTTCTTTATTTTAGGGAAGGGTGTACATGTTGTTCAGGGTCTCACTAGTAGATCAGACTCATAATAATCCACCTGTTTACAGCCTTGCAAGAGCTGGGATTATAGGCATGCACCATGATGCCCAGTCTCAATTGCTGTCTCAGTGTGCCCCTTGGGTGGAGCCAGCACAGCAGGCTTGGGGATTGAACCCTTGCCCCCTGTGCCTGCTTGCAGGTGCTTTAATCTGCTGAGCTAATTGGCTGGCCCAGCCTGTGCTCTTAATCACAATGTTACCATACATTCCTTATTGTCCTTTAGCCCAAAGGAGTTTTGAGCTACTTGATATTTGTGTCCACCATAAGTTTGTGGTGTTTTGTGACATCATATTAATGGGATAATATGAGGCTGGCAGGGAAGACAGAGAGATACTGTGGGACATATCATTGCTGTTGCCTTGGGCTTCTGTGTTCAAGACATCATGAGAGAATACATTTGTATTCTTTTTTAATCATACCAATTTCTTTATTCTTTGTAAGTTCTTATCTTTTATTTTATTAGTATATGTTTGTCATACATAATAAATATGTCCTTCATGGAGAATCACACTTGATCCTTTTTATCTCTCCTTTCCCTCACTTGTGCTCACCTCCCTCTCATTCCCAGATCCCATTGCCATCTTCACAGTATATCTCCCTTTTCTCATCATCTTCTAATTTCTCTCTCTCTCTCTCTCTCTCTCTCTCTCTCTCTCTCTCTCAGTCTCTCCTTATTTCTTTTTGCACCAGGAATCAAACTCAGGACCTTGTACTTTCCAGTCAGGCACTCCCTGCACCATATTTTGCTCCTTCAATTATTTTTACTTTGGGTTTCTCATATAAGCGAAATTGTTCAATATATTTAATATTTTACATCTGTTCTATTTCACTTGATTATGGTGCTGATGCATATCCATTTTATACAAATGACTCAGATTTAATTTTATTTGTGACTGTATTAGAATTCCCTCAAGTTTGTACACTACATTTTCTGTATGCATTTATCTGTTGATGAGCAAACAGGCCACTTCTGTGATTTAGCCATTATGAATGGTGCTGCTATAAACATGGTATGCATATATCACTGCAATGTGATATCTTTAATTCTTCTGGGAAGATACCTAGAAGAGGGTATATCTGGGTTGAGTGTAATTTCTATTTTTAGGTGTTTTTTTTTCCCCACTGGGAATTGAAAGCATGATCTTGGAAGGCCACTGTACTGGTGAGCCATATCCCCAGCCATCTATGTTTTTAGTTTTTGAAGAAACATCCAAATTGATATCCATAGTGTTTTAACTAGTTTGCATTCTGTTATGTTTTATACCTGTTCCCCTCCTTTCCAGGTCTCATGTGTTTAGTAAAGGTGAGGCTTTTAAAATGTGCTTGGTTGGTGTGAGTGGGATTGCCTGGGTCCTGCTGAGTCCTCATTCGACTCAGAGCTTAGGCCCAGAGTGAGTGAGATTGTCTTGGGCCTGCTGGGTCTTAATCTGAGTCAGCACCCAGGCCTGGTGTGTGAGTAGAACTTCCTCAATCAGACAGGCCTAGTGTGGAACCCTGCGGCAGAACTCCCTGTAGAGAGGCTAGAGGCAAGACACATCCAGCTGATCCAGGAGCAGAACATCTTGCCAGAGTGGCATGGAAGGTTCACCTCCAAGGGCTACAGTGGGAAGTGGAGCCTAGCAGCCAGACCCAAGCCACACCCACCTAGACAAGTTTGAACTTGGTAGATCTGGACCTGGTGCTAAGGTAGTAACTCTATCTAAGCTCTACACCAAAGGTCAGAGGACAGTGCTATACAAAATGACAGAGAAGAAGCAAAATGCATTTTCAGACACTGAGCCCACCGAGAACAAATGCAGGAGACAATAGCACAAAAGAAATTGCAAATCACACACCTGAATTCATGGAAATAGTAGTGTCGGAAGTAAAGAAACAGTTGGAGAAAGGTATAGAGGAAATCAGATCAGAAATAATTTCTAAGTAAAAAAAGAAATGATAACTATAATGCAAGAAGTACTAAGTGCTTCTAAAGAAGACACTGATTAAAAATAGAAGAGAATAGAAAAATGATAGACTCCTTGAATGAGCAATATAGAAAGAAATAGAATGCATGAAGCAGATTCAAAATGCTATATAGGTAATTAAAACCTCAATCATAAGCTGGCAAAAACACTTGAATAAAAGTGAAATAGACTTTCAGACCTTGAAGACACCATTGCAGCTAGTGAAAAGGTAAGAAAAGATCTCTTAAAAACAAATAGGGGTTGCCAGGAAGATGGTTCAGTAGAATAAGTGCTTGCCTGGCAAGCGCAAGGGACTGAGATCAATCCCCAGTTCTGCAAAAAACAAAAATGAAAAACAAAAAAATGAGGATGCAGGAAAAAATAATTAAACTTCTGCAAGATGATGCAAAGATGAATAACATAAGTCTCATAGGCATCAATGTGAAAGAAGGAGTCAATGTAAATGATATGAAAAGAATATGGGTAGAAGTGATAGCAGAAAACTTTCCAAATATGGGGAAACAATCTAACAATCAGGTAACCGAAGCATACAGAACTCCAAATAACATCAACTGAATTAAAAACATACCCAGATATAGATAATGCTGTGCTTCTACATAATTCTATGAGAGGCAAGATCTGCACTAATGGTGGTTGGACAGGATATTATCTCGGCTTTTAGTACTATGGTCATCCACTAGGTAAATAATTATTGAATTTTTAGGTATTAAAAATAAGATAAGTAAGCAGCTACACTCAATTCACTGATAAGAGATATCTGCTAAAATAATATCTGTAAATATAATATCATATATGCACCTTGTACAATACCAAAACTTTATGAAAACAGTTTGCAATGTATTAATTCATCGAATCTGTCTTGTTAAGGTGTCTTGAAACTGTCTGATTGACATTTGTATTTTAATAAAATAAAAATAAATGAAAAAAAAAACATACCCAGACATATAATAATCAAGATCCCAGAAATTCAGCATAGGAACAGTATACTGAAAGCCAGTAGAGAAAAGAAACATATTATATTTAAAGGAAAACCCATCAGAATAACAGCAGGTTTCTCTTCAAGAACCATCAAGTCAAGAAGAGCATGGACTTCAAGTCTTGCAAGAAAACAAATTCCAACCCAGACTGCTAATCCTTCAAAACTCTATGAAGAATTTCAAGACAACAAAACCAACCCCATGAAGACTACTAAAAAATATTCTAGAGGGGGATCAAAATGACCACAACTCAATTAATGAGAATGGAAAGAACCCACCAAATAGGGCAAACAGTTAAATACAGGAAAAAAAGAGGTATACAACAGTAGTCTTTCAATTATTCTTTTGTATACAGCAGCAAAATATTTGCATCTGCATACTCTAAAGATGGAGATCTCCTGTACCCTATAGGTCATAATTCTGTCCAGATCTATAGGGTGGATATCAAGGAAACAGCTGGCCACCAGTAGGCGTCATGGACACTGTTCACATTCATCACATACTGGAACTTTGTGTGATATCCTATCCCCAAACTGTTAGAAGTGCTGATCATGTATTTGCTATTCCAGTATTTATGTTATGTTTTATTCTTAGTAATTCTTTACTATCATGAAAACTTTCTCTTAGTTGATATTTTTCTATATATTAACCTAATTTAATATTATGTGACTACTCTGAATTGATCAAAGATTCACACATATGACACACTACATTCTGGCCTTTTACTTGGATTCATAATTTAGTCTTAATTCTTGAATATTATTTTGAAATATTTTATTTAATTTTGAATTAATTAATATTTAATTTCTGAATACTTTAATTTTATTTTTTTGTTTTATGATTTATACTATTTCTTTGATTTATAATCTACTTATAAGATATGATATATTTTGTCCTAGTATTAAAAACTTAAAAAAGTTATATTTCCATTTTCCATTGACTTTGTATTAGTTTTTCCTTGTTTTACATACACACACACACACACACACATGAAAAAATATGCATATAACCTGGCATAACATTGATACTATTTTGTGGAAATATTCAATGAACTTTTAAATGGGTTCATCTAATATATTTTGTATAGTCCTGCATAACTACCATTTTGAGAACTCTTTATTCTTTATCTAGGACCATGCAGCAACTTCTCATGCCTTATGGATTATGATCTTTGTTATTTTCTGTATGCTAAGTCTGGAGGTATTAGAATATTTTGAGTTGGTAGAACTGGAAAATACCTTACTTTTAGTTTTCAAAGGTATGTTTGCTAAGTATAAAATTCAATGAGGACAGATTTTTTTTCAGTCCTTTGAATTAACTAGTCTAGTTTCTTACACACTTGCTCTTCTTTTTTCTATGTGGAATAAGATGCTATTTAATTTTGTTCTTCCATAGCTAATATTTTTATGTATATGTTTTAATGATTTTTTTCTTTAGAATTAGTTTTGGACAATTTCATTTTCGTGTATCTTGGTAAGATTTTATTCAAATTTCCTGTACAAAAGGTTCATTTTTCTTGGAAATGTGGTGCCATAATTTCAAATAATTTCATAAATTTTAAATCTTTATATATTTATTGCCTACCCCATTCTACTTTGAGAATTCTAATTATATGAATATAAATTTCTTGATTTTGGCACAGAGTGAATGAACTATTATTTGACTGATTTGTAAATTTTTCTTCATTTTTATTTTGGACAATTTTTATTACTATACTCATTTAAGTTTGTAAATTATTTTTAATTCACAATCTATTGTTAATCTCACACTATGTATTTATTTCAGAAATATTTCTCTAAAATTCACTCTGTCTACATCTTATATCTTCTGCATTTTAATATTTGTTTGCAATTTTAACATGCAATATAATTATTTATTTTCAATAAAGCTGATGGGAAAAAATATTTATTTTGTGTCAGTTAAAAAAGTGTGCTTGGATTGTGATGTTAGAGCTAAATGTGATATTAGGAGGTGGGGCCTGGTTAGAATTGCTTATAAGAGGGAATGTGACCTGGAAAGGTATATCTCCTTTCCTGGTATCCTCACTTTATTCTCTCTGCTTTTCTACCACCATGGTGTGAGTGCCTTTTGTTCTGCAGTGCTCCTTTGCCACACTGCTCTCTGCTTTGCAGCCAGTTGACTATGGACTGAAATCTCTACAGAGCCCAAATGATCTTCTTCTTTAAGGTTTGGTTGCTGAGTATTTTGTCCCAGTGGTGAGGGAAGTGACTAGGACATATTACCACCAACAGTGTAGCAAGGTTTCACTTTCCCCACAGCTCTGCATTTGTTATTTTTTGAGCTCTTGATGATGGCCATTCATTCTGAGATAAGATAGAATCTCAGTGTTGTTTTGAGTTACACTTTGGTAATGCTCAAAGATGATGAACATTTCTTTCTATTCATTTTAATTGCCCATTTTTTGATTGTGTCTTTTATTTTAGTAGGCTCTGCATTTTTGGAGTCTGAGGAGTAGCTAGCAAGATATTTTCCCATTTTGTAGGATTATAGTTTAGTTACTTTGGTAACTCAACTTGAAACCTGGGAACTACTTTTGTGTGTGTGAGAGAGAGGTTTCCAGAGATTGGTATGTGAACCTGAGTGGACTAAGTGAGCGAGATCTGATGTCATTGTGGATAGAGGTCCTGCAAACAGCGAGAGTCTAGGAGACAACAAAAACAAACAAGCAAACAAAGAAGTCAAATATACCTATCTTGCTGTTTTTGCTCCTCAGTTTTCAGAGGAATTTTTTCATCAGAACTCTGATCTTAACTCCTAACAGTATAGAACTGGTAGTATTAAATGTGTCCTTATGACTTTCTTATGACATCCTCTTTGAGAGCGTGGTTCTAAACTTTTGGAGGTCAAGTATCTCCATGAAAATTAATCAACAAGCTCAATTCAGTGATGTGATGGCACAGGTCTATAATTTTAGCACCCTGCGAAGCTGAAGCAGGAGGATCACAAGTTTGAGCGTGTACTAGCCCAGACAATTTAGTCACTTAGCAAGACCCTTTCTTGAAATAGATGAGTTGGGAATGTAGCTTGGTGTGAAGGCTCTGGGTTTGATCCTCAATACCACCCCAAATGAGATCTTTGGACCTTTTTCCATATAAATACAGTACACATAGATTTCACATAAGCATTATGATGGGTTTTGGACTGTTTAAACATCATCCATGGATCCAGCTGATTACCTAAGCTCTACTTGATGCTTCATGAGAATGTAGGAAGCCCGAATTATTCATGATTCTGTTATTAATAATTTGGGCCATGTGTCATGGTTTGTGTCTAGATGTCCCCCCAAAGCCTCATGCAGTCATAGGCGGGGCTTTTTCAGAGGTGGCTGGGTATAGAATGTGCAATGCTGTAAATCATTCATGGAACAATGCTAGAATAGAGGGCATTAGAATTACAGGTGTGAGTTTTACCCACTTCAAATATCCTGGATAAAATATAAGAGGTAGAAAGCACAGTTTTTGACTCTTGTTGCTTTGCTACCTTCTGTTTGCCATGAACTTATTGTTCTGTGCAGTGCCCCTCTGCCAAACACCCTGCTTCAGAGCCAGCCAATGGTGGGTTGGAACCTCTGTAAACTGTTCACTAAATAAGCCTTTCCTCCTTTTACTTGTGGCTGGTGGATATTTAGAGAAAAACAAGGCACCACATTAAGGCCAATCTGTTAGTCTCTTTAGGCCTGAGTTTTCCTTATCAAGTAAATAAAGGGTTTGCTATATGTATGTCTTCACATACAGTTCTACTATGTAATTCTAGTCTGACTTGTAGTCTTCTTTTATGAGTACGAATTGGTTTCACTCTCAGTGAAGGTCTGAGATCCTTGTTTTTTTTTATTTTGCTGACAAAAAGGAACAACCCAGAGTGGATCCTGTCTAGAGACATTATCTTGGTTTTTGTTAACACAAACATACATTGAGGGCCTATTATGTGCCCAGTCATGTGCAAAGTGCTGGTGTTTCATAGATAAATGAAGCTTCATGCTTGCTTCACAGAGTGGGGGAGGTTTCAGTGCACTTACACATACATTTTCTGTTTTAAGAAGTGAGAAAAGACCAAGTTATGTGAGTTTCCCTGGGCCTGCATAAAAATCTGCTTAAATGGTCTCTATTCAGACTTTTCCTGGCAGCTTCGTTTCTAATTCAGCGCTTTCCTTCAGAGGAAAAGCTAATGTATGGAGAAGCAGGCTTCTTTGCCATTCTGAAGCTTAGTGCTTGCCAGAGCCCAGCTTTTCATTCTTAAAGGGACCAGGCCTTTCTTTCCAGATGCCTTCAAAAACACCTCTTAACAACACAGTTCTCAAGTAGGCAGGCCACAGTTTCCTCACACCCACATTGCTTTCCTGACTCCCAAGATGGCAGAGAAAGATCTGCAGGGTTGAGCTGGTTTATGAGGGATACAATAGAGCATTGAGAAGTTCTCATTTTTATTTACTTATTTGATAATCTGCTACTTATTTTATTTTTCCTCTTTTGTTCAGTCTTTGTCTTTCTCCCTTTGAAACTCACCCGATTCCGACAGCATGATTACTTAATACTTACCTGCCAAATTAACTGACTTATTTTACCAACTGGGTGGATATACAATACCTTGACACTTGCTATTTGAGCATTTTACTGAATGCAAAAAATGTCCCAGTGACATCTTATCCAAAGGCGAAGCCCTAGGGCTCTTTTTATTTAAGAAAAAAAAAACCCATTTGTTGCTTTTGTATTTATAAACTGCATTTGGTTATAATACATGTTCTAGTATAAGATAGAGGCAACAGTGTTCTCCTTCCAGTCACAAAGGGTGAAAGATTCATAAGCATATATTCCCATTCAATTCGGTGGAAATTGTTCTGCTATCCCCCCAAGAGAATACGGCTTTGTTCACAAAGATTCAGTTCCTGGATTGGGCCAATGAAGATTTTTTCTTTGATATTTTTATTGTGTGTGGGGTTATACAATCAGCCACGAATAAGCAAAATACTTCCCAAATATCACATACCTACCTGTTTTGTGAGAAATAGGATTAATGATATTTTGTCTTTGCTTTTATCTTTCTGGAAAGATACTACAGGAATAATTATTTTTCCTAATATATATCTCAGTTTCCTCAGACAAATTCTTAACTAAACAGTGAGTCTTCACATAATTCTTCACATCCGGTGCGTCTAGGGAGATTGGTATACTATAGTAGGCTTGGCTAACCCATGGACTACATGCTGCCCTGGACAGACAGTATTGTTGCCCCACCAGATTATAATTTTTTAAACATTATTATGTGATCATTAGTGTCATTTCTCATGACTCAATTGTGCAATGCTCCATCATGGGTTGAGTAGGTGACAATGGAACACTGTGTATGGAAAGCTACAGCACAGTGTTAACTGCCTCCTGTACCTCCCACACACAGTTAGCTGATATCATGTATCCCAGATATCACATGTGCTTGTGTGACTTGGAGAGTAAGACAATGTCAAATATTTCACTATTTTTATGTTTATGTTGCTGTTTTAAAAACATTATAACAAAAGTATAAAATTAATGGATATATATATATATATATATATATATACACATTAACTATATTATGTATTTTTATATGTGACACAAGACAATTCCTCTTCATTCAGTGTGGCCCAGGCAAGCCAAAAGGCTGGACATCCATGGTTTGTTGATAGAATTAGACATATTGATTAACATTTATAGCTTTCTCTGAGAAGACAGGATTTTAGTTGCAGGTCCAGGAAAGAGCGTGTTATTTGTATTTTCCTGGGACTGAAAACAATCTCTAAATGGTCTATCTGAACTGTAGCCTTCCTTGCCTTGTATGATATTTGAGACCATTTGTGTTTAGGCTTCTAGAAATAAGGAAGTCGAAAATCAGGAGAGGGAAAATAAATAACTGAAGTGAATCTCGGAGTCAGGTTGTATGCCTTAGGACAAAGATGCTTTTGCTTTAATCTGCTGAAAAGAAACCCTAAAGTGAAATAAATACAATGCTTTAGTAGCATTTGGTGATGCTAGGTCTTCTTGTTAAGCTTTGTTGTCTCTGGATCTGATATGATTAGCACAGCTTAAAATGTAAGATGTTTTAAACTGGTGTGGTGTCACACACCTGTAATTCAGCATTCAGAAGGCTGAGGCAGGAAGATCATTGTGAATTGGAGGCCATCCTGGGCTACACAGTAAGTTTAAGACCAGCCTGGAATTCATAACAAGACCATATCTCATCCCCAGTCCCAAAGCACAAGCTGTTTTTCAAAGAGGGATAGTTTAATTTGCACTTGACCTACCTGGTTCCAAGAATCTATAGGCTTTGCTCTTAATATTTTCTATTTCCTAGAAATAATTTCAGTTCTTCAAATCTCTACTAACAGTGGTTATCAAAGTGTGGTCCAGGGAACTCAAGGAGTCAGAAGACCTCTTGTGAGGTTATACAGCATAAAACCTATTTTATACTAATATGAAAAATTGATTTGTAAATTCTCATTTTTCAGTTGTAGTAGAGATTTTTATAGGCTTCATGATATATAATACTGTATCAGACTAAATGCAAAAGCAGATATTTGGAGCAATTGTCTTAACATAAACATTAAATACATTTGCAAAAATATAATATCATTCTTCTCACTATATTTTATGTTGTA
This sequence comes from Ctenomys sociabilis, assembly GCA_004027165.1. Classification (NCBI taxonomy): domain Eukaryota; kingdom Metazoa; phylum Chordata; class Mammalia; order Rodentia; family Ctenomyidae; genus Ctenomys; species Ctenomys sociabilis. The sequence continues at coordinate 28,557 of PVKA01020701.1, forward strand.
AAATATAGCTATGTTTCCTTCATCATGTTATTCATATTAGCATGTAATGGATTTATTACTGTCTTTAAATGAATGACTAAAATACTTGAGTTCTCAGTTTGCATTTATAACATGGCAAGTATCACTAGGTATACCTATATGAACAGAAGCTCTTTGGGGTTCTCATATTATTTTAGTACAAATCAATAAGTTTCAGAACAGCTGCTCTATTATCACATATCTGGTCCAGTTCAGGAGGGAAAAACATTGCAAGTTTAGAGAATTGAATCATATGGAACCTGAGCATATTTTTCTTCATAAGATGGCAATAATATGTGTAAATTTTGGTGTTGTTGCAATTGGATGTTTTATAAAGAATTATTATTATTATTTTTTACCATGCTATGAGATGTGTTTTATTTTTGCTCAACGTGCAAATAATTTTCTATAATATCCTAGGGCAAACAGGAGAATATGGCAGTCCGATTAGTGGGTGTCCCTTCAGAAACCCATGGGCTGGTGGCATTGGCATGGAATGCCAAGGTTCACAGTGCAGCTTGTGGCTCCTGTATATCTTGCAAGTGACTCTTTCTCCACGTAGGTCTCGCAGATGATGGGGACAGGGAATCCTCTGAGTTCTTAGGAAATTTCACTCCGCTTTTCCTGCTCAATGGTTTCTTTGGTCGGCAGGGTGTTCTTCTCACTTGTCTCCATCTTCTTCAGTTTGGCCTTATGGAAGCTGGCAATTTCCCCCATGTCTGGTTTGTCTGCCATTTTCTTAAAACAATCTGAAGTGTCTTGCTCCAAGCCTGAGCTTCTGGCGCTCTCACTTGCATTGCTACAAGAGACCTTATAAAGAATTATTGATGTGACAGTACATATTCTGTGTCATGTGAATTCAATCAAATTTAAATTCGGGGCTAATTTCCTTTGCTCTTTGTAATTTGAGCATTGGTGAATAGGTGGATTTTTCTTCATTTGTCAGTGAACTGGAATGCTGAACCATTGTTTCACAGGTGAAGTTAGTGGCATTTATCATTTGCTGTTTTCCCCATATTTTACTCACTCTGGAAGATAAACAGTATTTGGTGACTTGCTTCATGCAATTATGTATGATCATCTAAAATTTATAATTACTATTTGTTAATTAACCTAAAAGATGATAGCTTAAAAATAACTTAATGGTGTTGATAAAACTGTAAAAATTGGCATTAGAGCTGGCTGTCCATAATTCTTTCTAATTACATTTTCTTTAGTCTTTTTTCTATTAATTTTATTGAGAAATAGTAATTTCTTTAGTCTTGTATATGTTTGTTCTTCCTATCCTTCAGAGAGGACTGTGTCTAGTTCTGCACAATGTAATCAAGAGAGTGCAGTATTTAGAGAGATATTTTACAGAAGAAATGCTTAAGTTAATTGAGTCTGTTCAGCCTGAAAAGAGGACTTAACAGAAATCTCCAAGTATATTTTACAGATGATGGAAACCAGCTGTCCTTCAATTTAAAGAGACTAGAATAAGAGGACATAGACTTACAGTGTAATCAGAGGGATTTGAGACACAATCAACATGTTTCCACACAGCAGAGGTTGGTAGAACCTGAGTGGGTTCCTGAAGGCAGCTGTGGGCTTTCTGTCCCTGGAGCCTTGAGAATTTGACACTGTTCTCATGTTGATCAGTTGTAGAAAGAAATTAGGCCACCACTTCCAAACTTCTTAAGCCTGGCACTTTGACATTTTAAAATTTTCATGGCAACATCTGAAAAGGACAGATAGTCCTTAGTAAAATTATATTTGAATAAGATAATGATGAGGGGGGAAAGAAGGAGAACAGAACATAGAGACACTGAATTCAGCAACAGTTGTTTCTACCTGTCTACTTGCTTCCTTTTTTTATCCCTATAGTTCATAGTCTGCCCAGTGCTCACAAAGATCTTTTTATTTATTTTAAAAACATGCCAAACATTTAAATATATGCCAAATATTTTTATTCTGGTAAAATATATAAAGCATAAAATTGATCCTTTAGCCTTTTTAAGTGTACAGTTCAGTAAGTGCACTGACACTGCTGCAAACCATCTCTACAATCTGTCTTGAACTTTTCCACTTCTTAAAACTCAAACCCTGTACCATTAAATACTAACTCCTCATTGGTCCCTCCTCCCAGATCCTAATAACCTCTATTCTACTCTCTAGCTCTATGAATTTGAAGACATTTTTTTTTAAAGGGCATATCATGGTGTGTGATTTCCCTGACTCAGTCCTTGCTACTGCTTCCCATTGCAATTACAGTGCATTCTCAATAGCTCACTGTGGCTCTCCTTGCCTCTCTTGTCTTATTTCAGGTACTTTCTTGTTCACTGTCTCCTTGTGCTTGGCCTTTATGCTTTTGGTCTCTCTGCTATTCCAAGATCATTCTCACCTTGGGACCTAATTTTCTGTTGGAATGGTTTCTCCCCAGAGCTTTGTGTCACTTCCCCTTTCTCATTGTTGGAGTCTCAGCTCTGGTCTGACCACTTTAGAAGGCTTCCCCTAAGTACACACTGTAAAGAAGCAGCCTCTCAGTACTCTGCTTCATTTTACTCCATTTTTACTTACTTTATTGTATTTATAAAAGCCTGGGATTATTTTATCTACATCCAAGATGCAGTATATTCAGAAGTTGACTGCTTCCATTCTTAACCTTTGTTCTAAAATGTATTATCACCTACCCCTAGGATGCTGATGTAGCCTCTTCTCCCCTTTGTCATCTTTTCTCAACACATCAGCCAGAGGAATTCTTTAAAAACAGAAGTCAGATCACAAGTGCCTCCATTACTCTCAGACCAAAAGCTGAAATAATTGTCAATGCCGTGCAAGCCCCTCATGATCTGGCCCTTGGAGGTCTTTCCAACTGTAAGTCTTGCTGGCTCCAGCTTACATATTTTATCCTCATACAAAACTGGTTTCTCTGCTGTTCCTTGGTTGAACCACTTGCCATACTCAGTGGTTTTGCACTGGTCAGTTCCCTTTTATCATTGTATATCATTTACCTATTTATCTATACTGTTTATTTTTTATTTATTTCCAGAATATATGGATACATAGGTGAAGGACAGATATTTTTTATCTATTTAACTTATCACAGGATTCATAATACCTAGAGAAGTACCTTCTACATAGTAGATATGCGTGGGTTTAGTTGTGTCCCCCTCAGAAGATACATTGAAGTACTAATTTCTAGTGACTATGAATGTGACCTTATTTTGAAAAAAGGGGCTTAATGTCATCAGATTAAGATGAACTCCACTGGGGTTTGTGACCTTATAAAAGGAAGAAAATGCCATATGATAACAGAGATTGAAGCAATGTGGTTGTAAATCAAGGAATGCCGAAGATTGATAGCCATCACCAAAAGCTAGGAAGGATGAAGAAGGTTGAAGGGGAGAAAGGTCTGACACCTTGACTTTTCACTCCAAAACTGTGACACAACACATTTCTTTTTTGTTTTAAACCACCCATCTTGTAGTACTTTATTATGGTAGCCCTAGGACATCAATGTAATACCTGAAAATTACTGGTGAATGAACATCTATTTTTACATGTTTGTGGCCCATCTCCACAAGAAGGAAAGTCCTTTATGGATAAGGTTTGTGCCTTACTTTCTCTGTCTCCTTGGCATCTAGAATCATGCTTGGCATGAAGATGTGTCTCATAATATTTTGAAGCATTGCATCGTGGTAAAAAAGAAAGAATACTGGTGCCAGATAACATGGAATCAGGTTCCAGCCTTACCAGTTAGTAGCTGTGTGCCTTCAGGTGTGACTTCTATACCTTTGTCTCCTCATTAAGCACACCATGTCTTTTGTCTGCCTTTATTCTTATTCTTATTCTTATTCTTATTCTTATTCTTATTCTTATTCTTATTCTTATTCTTATTCTTGTTATTCTTATTGGTACTGGGGATTGAACTCAGGATCTTGCACTTGCCAGGCAAGCGCTTATGCCACTGAGCTATCTCCCCAGTTTATCTAGCATTCTTATCAGCTTGCTTATATGGCTCAATGAGACAAAGATTGACAATGAAAACTTGCATGAACCAGGGAGTTAAGAGGCTCAGAAATCTCTGTAGAGCTGTAGAGAGGGGCCCACTCTTGGGACCTCCATCTCCGCCTGTGCAGAGGAATGTGTTGGGCTGGCACTCCTAAGGTAATTTCCAATTTCAGTCTTTTGTGAGTTATGCAGTTTACTGCATATATCATAGGCAACACAGATAATGTCTTCCAAAGTTAGATGGCAGGTGTGTTCTGTAAGGTTAGGATGCACTTGAGACTGAGACTTCATGGGTGTTTAGTTGAGGAGAGGTGCAGAGAAAGGAAAATCTTAGCTTTCCCCAATACCCCATCTTCTTTTGGATGGAAATCCAGGTGGCATTTGGGTATTCTTACAAGCTCATTGGGACAACTTTATGCTGAGAATTATATTCTTGTGATTCCTTTTGTATTTTATTGATACAGACCTGATTTAACAAAGAACATCATTATCTTGGCACAGAACACATTACTGCTTTTACTTGATAGCATGCATGGCCTATTATTATTATTATTATTATTACAGTTACAAGACAGGTGCAGTAAATAGGTGCCAATGAGATTATGGATCACACAAAAGTCTTGTCAACAGTGGAACAAAGGTAGAATGCAGCACCTGTCACTTCAGGCTGAGACTACTCACATATCAGGCTGAAATATTAACTGAGCTGGTTAGTAATTGGTTAGTTACCACTCAACTCATTCAAATAGTTAGATCTCCTTTGTGTGTAGAAACATCATCTAGACATCCCAGATTTCAACTAATCCTCCCACTGGAACCATTGTTATCCTAGATTTTGTGCAGAAGGCTCATGAACAAGTAATAAATTTTTGTATCACCAAGTCAGAGAGAGACAGAGAACAAAATGTAATAAGTCAAGTCCTATTAGGTCACATTACTTGTCCTAGAAATGGGCAACATTGTTGGGAGTTATTAGAGGTAAAAGAAGCAGAAAAAACAGTTATAGTTTGGATACCTTGCCACTCACTTCAGGTATTATCTTGGCTAAGTCATTTACAATTACTTACCTATAAGTAGTGGTGGAGGAACATGCTTCACCTTCATATTAAGGTGGTTATAATCACAGACAAAACAATATATGTGCTGGTACATTATCAATTTTAACATACTAGGTGAAAGTTACTTATTGTTAAGGCTCACATGCTTATAGTTGATTTTTAAATAGTACCATAATATAATTAAGACATTTAAACTCAGCAATGCATGTGACAACTTTGTGACTTTATGGTTATCAGTGGCCCCAGGGCAACTTCGGGGTAATGAGCAGTTAGAAAATTTGTGAAACTTGTAATGGGATAAAAATTCCCTCCTTTTGTAACATAGGATTTTATAATTGTGATTTTGTCCCAGGCTCTGTCTTTGCAGCTTCTTCCACATTTCACCTGATAATGTTGGTTTGGCCATGGACTTGCTTTAGCTAATGAGATATTAGTGAATAATATGCCCTAATGTCTTACATGTTCCTGCTGCTTTGGCTTCTTCTTTTGTACTACTGGCCATTAAAAGAGCATATTTCTTATAGTTACTGGTTGAAACAGAGTGAGAAATATGACACGGACTTGGCCTTTGCCTGCAGTCTGAAGCCTGAAGCCACGCCTAGCCAGTTTGCAGCTGCAGAGACACCTGAGATGATTCTCAGAGCTATGACCATGAAAAAGGAATCTTTATCAAAGACTCCTGAAATTTTGGGTTGTTATACAGCAATATTGCAGCAAAAGCTTTATTAGTACATGGTACAAAAATCCATTCTTTGAATAGCATGATCAAGGGGAACCCTATAAAATCATCTTCCTTGATTTTCATGGTTATGAGAGGATTCCACTTGCTCAGTTGGTCCACTGACAACAGATTGACCTTCATGGCCACTACGTTCTTCTTTCTTTCCTATTTCTTTAGGCTCAGGCTTGTTCTGACTTTTGTTGGCTTTGCAACCATCATTGCTAGGTCCCTGCACACCCATACTATCCTTAACGTTGGCTCTTACTCTACCATCCCACAAAAGTTTTCTTCTAAACAATTTCTGAGATATTGACAATAATAATGTAATAACAACTCTTATTTTTTATCTTATAATATGTTATTAGAAAGAAAGAGAATCTGAGTGTGGTGGTGCACACCTGTAATCCCAGAATTTAGGAGGCTGAGGTGGGAGGATTGTGGTAAATTTGAGGCCAACCTGAGCTACACAGGGAGTTGAAGATCAGCCTGAGGCTTTGTCTCAAAAAAAATGAAAAGGAAAGAAAGAAAAATCACTGAAAGTAGAATTCAAATTATGACACAATTTATATAGACAAAGGCTAGAGAAAAAGTACAGTTCTATTGTACTGGTTGTCTATTGTTGAGTAATAACCTCACAATATTAGTGGCTTTTAAAGGTCACTTTGTTTTGCTCATAGTTTTGTAGTTTCGGACAGGCTCCGCTGAGTAGTTTATTTCTGATCCATGTGGTATCAGCGAGTGTGGCTGGAATGTGACAACCTATTTTCAAATGGCTGGTTCACTCAGATACTGGGGACCTGGCCCAGGATGGGGACAGTTGATGCTGTCAGCTGGAAGTTGACCTGGGACTGACATCTGAGGGGCCTACATGTGGTATCTTTATATGGCTCAGTGGAATAAGTACTTCCCTGGCAAGTGCAAGGGCCTGAGTTCAATCCCCGGTTCCGCCAAATAAATAAATAAATAAATAAAAATGTGGCTTGGGCTTCTCCTACCATGGTGGCTGAATTTCCAAAGACAGCATCCTGAGATTGAGCAATTGTTTTTTCAAAATCAGGCATTGAACTCAGGCTCTTGTACTTGCCTGGAAAGTACTTATTTTACTGAGCCATCTCCCTAGCCCTGAGATTGAGCGTTTTAAGAAACAGGAAATGGAAGATACCTGGGTCAAGAAGTTGATATATTACTTATATTCTATTGCTCAAAAGATCATAAGGCTTTCCCAAATTCAAGGGGAGGGGATGTAGAAACTCTCTTACCATGAGAGATGTAACAAAGAATTTGCAACCAGTTTTGTCACATGTTTTTTATTATCATATGCACATTGCTTTCCTCAGAGGGCTTTAAGAAATAAATGAGGAGTGGGTGTGTAGCTTGATGCTAGATTGGTTTGCTCATGTGCATCAAGGCCTGGGTTTGATTCTAAGAAGTGAGAGAGAGGGAGAGATAGCTGAGTTGGTAGCTTAAGACTGGCAATTTTTTTGCTTATTTCTAAGGCATCATTCCTTTTTGTTCTTCCATCAAATGAAAGCTCAGCAAACTGATAGTAAATCCTGACTCTTATCAGATAAATTAAAGTTAAATGCTAGCAATGATATATAATAAAAATGATAAATGTTCAAATAAACTACTACAGCAAAAGACACATCAGCATTATCCCCCCATAAAGTACTCTCCCTAATTTTGAGCACACTTATTGCATTTCTCTTACCATTTTCTGAAGCAGTCCTGGAAGTCTTTCATGAATGGATTTGGTTGCACTGAGGTGATTGCCTTGATGTCTAGAATTAATTCAAAATATTTACTTTTCATGGTCATTTTGACTTTGAAGAAGTGCTTGAAGTTATATGATACCAGATCTAGTGAATAAGGTAGATGAAGACACAATGCAATACTTTTCTGAATATGCGTTTCTGTTGGATGGCACTTGGCAGTAGTATTTACTGTATTTTTAATTAATTAATTAGTTAATTAATTAATTTTGTCTTTTTGAGACTTGGTCTCCATATACAGTTCAGGCTGGCTTTGGACTTACTTTGTAACTCAGGCTTGTCTTGAACTGGAAAGTATCCTCCTGCCTCATCCTCCCCACTGGGATTACAGGAGTGCACCATTATAACTGCCTTCCAAAAAATACTTATATTTTTGCTTATGCCTCATAAAGGCACTTTTTCATATTTTGTTCCCTAATTAACTTGAATTTTTTCTAAAGTTAATAATATATTTGTTGACCTTAACTTATTTTTTAAATCATGGTCATCTTTTGGTAAAATGTAACTGTTCATTCTAAAAGAGAAGCGTGTGCCTCTCTCTCTCTCTCTCTCTCTCTCTCTCTCTCTCTCTCTCTCTGTGTGTGTGTGTGTGTATAAATTTGATTCCTATTGTGAAAAAGCAGCAAAGTTTCAATGGACAAATACAATACAGTCCTTCTAAAATTTATTTCTGAATTGTTTCTGATAGAATTTATATACTCACGTAATTGACAAAGTTTGTATTTGTTAACAATTCACACTGCAGTTTCCCACTCCTTTGCTGTTTGGAATATTTAGGCTTTCAGGACAGCTGGACACCTTTGCTGAGGCCCAGAAGCATTTTTTTCCATTACTCACAAAGAAAACTGGTGTGTGGCCAGAATGGGCAGCAACAGGTGGAAGGCTCAAAGGTCACTCTTTGTACAGGTTCCCACCATGACTGCTGCACACTCTCCACTTTTGTTATGTTAACCTCTTAATTACCCATAAACAGCCAAAAGTGTGAAGGAAATGAGCTAAATTGACTTAGAAGGCTGCTGAATTGCCAGTTGAAACTCAGGGATGGGTTCTTATATAATTTTCTGGTCTGAGTGTAAACCTGAAATAGACTTCAGAGGATTCCATAAATTCTAAAATAATCCAAAGGTTTGGGGATCATTTCTTAGAGCACAGCTGCATGCACCATTCATTAAACAGTAAGATTTTCACAACCTTCCTAAATGACCAAAAATAATATTTGGATTTTTCTTGTCGTTAGTTAATGTATTCTTGGTTTAAGAGCAGGATATGCTACCAGGTATTTTGTTGTTGTTATTGTATGTATGTATGTGAAAGTGGTGAGATTTATTACATAGCAAAGGATTAACCTAGCTGATACTCAAGTCTTGGTTTCAAGACAATGTTCTAGTCATTAACATTTTCTCTTCCTTTAGATTCAATTCTGTGTTGAATTTATTTCATAAAGGAGTTTGAAATAAATGACCGTTATTAAAGCAGTCCAATAGCATGTACTATGTAATATGACCAATAATGACTAGTTTTGTAAAATTATTAAAGAATTGTTATGTTGCTGTGGACTATACTCTATTACACACAGAGGTACACATATAAATTTGTATATAAATCTTAATTATAAACTTACATATAATTTAAATATAAATTTCTATATTAAAATTTTGATAGCTATTTAATTCTTGTTATTTTTAAAGCACATCTCTGAGAGAAGCATTAATATTCATGAGCAAGGGGAAAATATATTCAACAGGAAATTTCCAGATTTCAAAAAATCTCTAAAGTGAGATTTGTCTTTAATTCACAGTAGAGTAAACTTAGGTGCAGAGAGACTAACTTGCCTTAGGTCACAAAATGAAATAATGGGCAGTTTTAAAAAAAATTGAATAGTAGAAAAACAAAGGCCCTGCTTTTCTTTCAATATTTTTCAGTTTTCTTTGAATTGCATTGATGGAAGGATGTGAGTCTCAGGTATAAGCTAGAAAATAAATTTTAGAAAATATTTCACTATGACTTTATTTAATATATCATGTTGAAAGTGCTCATTTTCATACTTTTTGGGTGCTTATGATGTGTCTCATTCTCTAACACAAATACTACCACTATGAACACAAGAGTGTGTGCTTTGGGCACTCTACTCAATTTTTAGCCTGTTTATAGAATAGTACACCCAGTAGTAAAGATAAAGATATATGGATGATTTAGACAAGATCTCAGCCCTTGACATGACTATAAACATGTACACAGACCATTATAATAAGCTATACAATCAGAACTATTGTTGTAGGCAGCTGAGTTAGATAGAAATATTCTAGACAGTAAGACAGGGCTATACCCTCAGAGGAGCCAGTATGGAAGACAAGATGCCTTACAACTGTGGGGGAGACAGACAATCCCACTGTTGGCCAGACTTCAAGATAAAAGATTGAACAAATACAGATACATACCTTCCTAGGGATGGGCATTTGGGATTGATATTCTAAATAGGTCTTTATCTACCACCTTAAGAAAGCCAGGAATAATCACTAATCCAACAAGCTATGGGGCGAGCTCCTGCACTGTATTCATGTCTGCTTTGCTATGTGATTGGCTTCCCTACTTGATCCTGATTTAATCAAAATTTTTTTTTTTGCTGTACTGGGGATTGAACTCAGAACCCTGTGTTTACCAGGCAGACACTTATTCTACTGAGCTATCTTGTCGGCCCTCTGATTTAATCAATTGAGCAATTAATCTTATTGGCTGGCCACAGTTTTGTCTCACCTCATGTGTGAGTTCCCATGTTTTCCACCTTAGATCACCTCATGGTTTTTCTTTTGTTTTTTTTTTTTTTTTTTTTTTTTTTTTTTTTTTTTTTTTTTTTTTTTTTTTTTTTTTTTTTTTTTTTTTTTTTTTTTTTTGCAATTTACTGATTCACTTGTTTATTTTATTATTTTTATTTATTTTTTTCCATTTATTTTTATTTTATTAAAATACACATGTCAATCAGACAGTTTCAAAACATCTTAACCATACAGAGTCAATGAATTAATACATAGCAAACTGTTTTCATAACGTTTTGGTATTGTACAAGGTGCATACATGATATTATATTTACAGGTTTTTTTATAGCTGAAATTATATCAAAAATTCAATAATTATTTACCTAGTGGATGACCATAGCACAAAAAGCCGACATAATATCCTGTCCAACCACCTTTAGTGCAGATCCTGCCTATCATAGAATTATGTAGAAGCACAGCGTTATCTATCCCAGCTGTACTGTCTATACACACACATCATCATTTTTTCTTTCTACAACCCTTCCTTTGTCTACACCTGTCAAAAGTGGGCACTCCATTGACATTAAAATACCTTAGGTGCTTGAACTCGACACCACAACCAAACATAGTCCAGCATTCTGCAACCATAGGGAGTTATTCAAAGAAATTGTCGACCATATCCATTTACAGCTCAGCTTAATATTATGGGCTCATGATGTATACTTCATTTTTATACTTTTATACTTTTCTGCTGGATGGTTAAGACCTAGGTAGATCCAAACTTATATACCAACACATGAACTTTATATTTCCTATGTGGTCATTGAAGTCCTCTCAGGGTTTATCTTGTAGTCCTGTACATTATTCTGTAGTTCCTTTGCCTGTGTCATCCATGTGGATGAGTCACGGCCAATGCTTGACCAGATGGCTCTCTGTGAGAGCCTGAGAGAAAGTTTTCTCTTCATGTGACTCTCCCCAGGCACACTATAGAACTTCAATCTCTTTCCTCTGTGGCTCCACAATCTCCTTGCTCAGAAAATTTGGAGCTCACCTGAGTCTCATGATATTGCAGTACAGGTT
>PVKA01020702.1:0-39927 GCA_004027165.1 Ctenomys sociabilis
ATCTTATTTCTTCTTTCATCTTCTTATACTAGTTAAATAAGACAATGATTTGAGTGCCTGTTTTTTTTTTATTTTTGAGTAGGTCTCAAGTTGCACCTGTTTACCTATAAAAATCTCAAATTTTATCCTTCTTTATGGTTGAGGAGCACTCAATTGTATAACAAAACATATTGTTTTATCCATTCCTTGACTGATGGGCATTTGGGTTCTTTCCAAGATTTGGCTATTAAAAATCCTGCTATTAATTTGGATGCACATATATCACTGTGGTACTATTTTTAAATCTTCTGGGAAGTTGACTTTTTTGATGGGAAGTTCTAGATTTTTTTGATGAACCTCCATACTGATTCCCATGGTGGTTGCACCAGCCTATACTTTTTCCACAGTGGAGAAGTGTTCATAATATTTTCCCCCACAGCTGCTGTCAGCATTTTCTGTCAACTGGGAAAATGATGGCAGCAACTGGGTGAAATGAAATCTCAGTGTTGTTTTAATTAGCATTTCTTGAGTGATGAGTGATGTTCAACATTTTTGAAGTTATTGATTTACTTATTCATTCATTCATTTACTTATTTTTTATGTATTTAGTACAGAGTCTACAGGGTCTCACTATAGAGACTGGACTCATAGTGATCCTCTTGTTTTCAGCCTCCTAAGCACTGGGATTACAGGCATTGCCACCACAATCAGTCTCAGCCTCCAACTCAGTGCAACATGGGGGCAGAGTGTGAATATATTTATTTGCTGTTCATATATCTTTATCCGAGAAGTGTGTATTCATCTCAGATGCCCATTTTTGGACTGGGTCTTTAAATTTGAGAGGTATGATTCATGTTGGTTTTTATATGTTCATGATAGCAATCCTTTGAGGAACAGCTTGTAAACAATTTTTCTCATATTTGCGAGTTATCTCTTCACTCTGCTTGTGGTTTCTCATTGTGTGCAAAAGCTTTTTAATAAGACAAATCCCAGTTGTTGATTCTTTGTGATAGTTCCTGGGCAATTGGGTTTTAGTCAAAAAGCCTTTGTCTCCACCAATGTATTAAAGAATTTTACCTATTTTATTTTCCATTAGATTTAATGTTTCTGTTTCAATATTTAGATCTCTGATCAGTTTTGAATTTAGTTTAGTGCACGATGAAAGATGTGGGTCCAATTTTAATCTTTGGTATGGGCAGAACCAGTTGTTCCAACACCATTTTGTGAAATGGTTATCTTTCTTCCAGTGAATGTATTTGACACCTTCATCAAAGATAAGTTGGATGAAGTTCTTGTGAGATAGCTCAGCAGACTAAGTGCCTGCTTAGGCAAGCACAGGGACCAGGGTTCAATCCCCGGTGTCACATGCTGAGCTGGCCCCACCCCCAGGTGTGCTGAGCTGGTGCCCAATACCGGGCATTGTGGTGCATGTCTGTAATCACAGTGCTGGGAGGCTGAAAACCTCCTGAATCACTACAAGTCTGATCTGTGTAGTGAGACCTTGCACAAAATACATTAAAATAATTTTAAAAAGATACGTTGACTGTGTATGTCTCTGCATCATCTAATCTGTTCCACAGATCTCTGGGTCTGTTTTCCTTTCCAGTACTATTATGTTTTTATCATTGCAGCTTTACAGTATAATTTCAAGTCAGTGATTATGATGCCCCCTGTCTTGCCTTTGTTGCCCAGAATTAATTGTCTTTGATGCTTTAGATCTCTTCTTGTTCCAAATGAATTTTAGGAATGTTTTTTCTGTCAGATATGCTATTGAAATTGCAATCAGAATTGCATTAAATATGTACAACAGTTTTGGAAATATGGGCATTTTCACTTTATTGGTTCTCCTAATCCAAGTACAAGGGATATGTTTCGATTTTTTAAATGTCCTCTTCAGTCTCCTTTTTCAAAGAATTACAGTTTTTAATGTAGAGCTCTTTTATATCCTTCATTAGATTGATTCCTAGGTATTTCATTTTTTGGAATCTATTGTCAAAGTTGTTCCCCTGATTTCTCTCTTCATGATTTTATTACTAATGTACAGGAAGGCTATTGATTTTTTAGTTGCTGACATTGTATCCAGGTATGCTACTGAATTTGGTTATTAAATGTAGCAGTTTTTGAGTCCAGTTTTTGGAATCTTCTATGTGGAATATTGTGTCATTTGCAAATAATGACTTAACTTCTTTATTTCCTATTGTTATTCATTTTATTTCTTTTTCTTGTCTAATTGCTTTGGTTAAGTTTCCAGGACTATGTTGAATAAGAGTGGAGACAGAGGAAATCTTCGTATTTTTCCTGATTTTAGAGAGAAAGCTTTCAGTTTTTGTCCAGTTAGTACGATGTTGACTGTTGGTTTCTCATAGATGACTTCTATCAGGTTAAGGTAATGACCATATATTCTAATTTCCTACAGGATTATTATCATGAATGAGGGTTTTATTTTGTCAAAATGTTTTCTGCATCTATTGGTTTGATCACTTAACTTTTGTTCTTGGCTCTGATAATATGGTATACTATGTTTATTGATTTATGTGTGTTACACCATCCCTAAGTCCCTGGGATAAATCTTACTTGATCATGGTTTATAATTTTTCCAGTGATTGGCTGCATTATGTTTGCAAGTATTTTATTAAGGATTTTTCATCTATGTTTTTTAGGGAGATTGGTTTACAGTTATCTTTTTTAGTTCAGGCATTGTTGAGTTTTGCTATCAAGATAAAGCTTGCTTCTAGGAAAGAATTTGGGAGTATTTCTTCCCTTTCAAGTTTATTAAAGTTTGAGAAACAGTGGTATTAGGTGTTCTCTACATTTTGTGTAGAATTCAGCAGCACATTTGTCAGGACCTAGACTTTTCTTTGTTGGTACATTTGAAATTTCATCTTCAATTTAATTGATTGACATTTGTATATTTAGGATTTTGTATCTTCTTGATTCAGCTTTGGTAATTCACATGTATCTAGTAGTCTTTCCAATTCTGCTGCATTTTTCCACCTTATTAGAATACAGTTTTTCAAAGTAAGTATAGATAATCTTCTGGATTTCTTCAGCATTCATTGTGATTTTTTACCCTTCTCTTTCCTAATTGCATGGACTTTTTTTCCAGAACCAGGAACTGAACTCAGGCCCTTGTGCTTGCCATGCAAGCACTTATTTGCCTGAGCCATCTGCTCTTCCCCTTTACTTGCATGGATTTGAATCTTTCATTTTTAAAATAAGGGTGGGATGAAGGTTGTCAATTTTATTTAATCTTTCAAAGAACCAACTCTTTGATTCATTGTATTTGTTTTAGTTTCCAACGTGTTCATTTCTGCTGTATTATTTATAATTTCTTACTTTGTATGAGCTTTTGGCTTAGCCTGTTATTCTTTTTCTAAAAGTTTAAGGTTCACCATTAAGTTGTTTATTTGTGCATGCTGTGTTTTCCTGATGTAAGTATTTAGCACATAAGTTTCCCTCTTAGGATTGCTTTCATTGTGTCTTGTAAGTTGTGTTATGTTATATTTCCATTATCATTTAATTGTAGAAACTCCCTAATTCCTTTAATTTTGCCTATTACTCACTGATTGTTCAGGAGGGTGCTATTTAATTTTTGCATTTTTATGAAATTCTTGTGGTTTCTTTTGCTATTGGTTTCCAATGTCATTGGACTATGGTATGATAATGTGTATGAGGTAATTTCAGTTCCTTTACATTTACTTATGTATATTCTATGAAATATTATTTGATCTAATTTGGAAAAATCCTATATGCAGCTGAAAAGATTGTGTATTCTAATATAGGGTAGAACACTGTGTAGACATTTAAACTTATTTGTTCAAAAGTTTGTTTCAATTCTAATATGTCATTGTTGATTTTAGTCTAGTTGATCTTTGTATGTGTGTGAAAATGGGGTATTGAAAACCCAATACAATTGTATTTAGGGTCTATTTAAGTTTTATGTCCATTAATATTTGTTTCATATAGTTGAGGCACTGGTATTTGTTGCATGTATATTTGATTGTTACTTCTTCTTCATGGATTGATCCCTTTACAAGGATGTAGGCATCTTTATCCTTATTAATCAGTCTTGGCTTGCAATTCAGTTTGTCTGCAAATAGAGTAGCTACTCCTGATATTTTTCTGGGTTTCTGTCTCATGGAGTACTATTTTTTACCCTTTGTTTGACTTTGAGTCCATGAATTTCTTTTTTAATTAAATGTATTTCTTGTATGCAATATATTATTGGGTTTTTCTTCTTGATTTATTTTGTCAAATTGAGTCTTTTATTGGTGAATTGAAACTATTAATATTGAAGGTTATGTGAGAAAGAAAGAGACAGAGACAGAGAGAGAGAGAGAGAGAGAGAGAGAGAGAGAGAGAGAGGTCCTTGTTATGTTATTTTCTTGGTATTTGCTCCTTTTCTTCCCCTCTGTTTACTTGTTTGATTTGCATGGAGGGTTAATTTTGTTGGGATTCATGGAGTTGTTGTCCTTTTTATCTCTTTCTAGAATGCCCTTCAGAACACTTTCAGTGTTGGTTTGGTGTTCATGCATTTCCTTAGCTGTTCTTTGTCATGGAAATATCTCATTTCTCCATCAATTTTGAAAGATTATTTTGCAGAGTGTGTCATTTGCATTGGAGGTTGTTTTCTTCTGGGGCTTAAAATACTTCATTCAACACTCTTGACTTGAGGATTTGTGTTGTGAAGTCAACTGTAATCTTATAGTCTGTCCTTTATAAGTGATTTGCTTCTTTTTCCTAAAAGTTTAAGATTCTATTCTTGTTTTAAATTTCTGGAATCTTGACAATAATATTCCTGGTTGCAGATTTTTTGCTTGTGGCTAATTAGGGTTCTATAAGCCTCATTTATCTGTGTGTAAATGCGCAAATCCAGCCTAGCCCAGGCCCAGTGAGTTTGTGGGAGAGCTCCCAGTTCCCTGCACCCGCGGGACTCCTCCAGACCAAAACTCAGGCACCCGCATGAGTGAGACACTGTACCTCGCACCAGGACTCCTGCAACCCTCTGGAGCCCCCGCCCCCAGGTTCGTTGAGTGAGTCAGAACTATTGTGATTCTCTTGGGACCCCAAGATCCAGCCCAAGCCCAGACCTGGCTAGTGTACAGGAGAGCTTCTGCCCTCCCCTGTGCTTGCTGGGCCAGGGGCACAACAGAGGGGCACCACAGGTTCAGTGTTGTGCCCAGAGGGGCACAACAGGTTCATTTCCCAGGACCACAGTAGGAAGGAGCTGAACACAAAAGCTACACCCAGGCCAGGATTAACTGGATAAACTCAAACTTAATAGATCTGCACCCAAATTTCAGTGGGTCCTGAGGTTATAACTGCACCAAAGCTCTACACCAAAGGTCAGAGGTCAGTATTATACAAAATGACAAAGACAAGGGGCAAAATGCAATCTTAGGCCTCTAGCCCACCCATAACAAGTGCAGAGGACATTGGCTCAGCTGAAATGAGCGAATTAACAGTGTTGGAAGCAAAGCAACAACAGGAGAAAGGTATAGAAGAGCTCAGACCAGAATTAATGCCTGAAATAAAAAAAGAAATCTCTGAATACATAGCATCTGAAGTAAAGAATCTAATGCAGAAACATATGGGGGAAACCCAATGCCCACAGAGAACAAGCGCAGAGGACACTAGCTCAGCTGAAATGTATGAATTAATAGCGTTGCAAGCAAAGAAACAACAGCAGAAAGGTATAGAGGAATTCAAGATGGTTCCTGGACAATCACTCCCTTGTGCTGGATGACAGAGCCCTCAACACTCACCCCAACTAGTGCAATTCTTCAGACCCCTTGCTCCCCTCCACTGCTGACTCTCTGTGGAGGCCTCTGGGGTTACCAGCCATTACCGTGTGTCAGCAGGTTTGAGTCATTCTTCTTGCACAGTGAGTCCCATCTCAGCAAGAGGCTCCTCTCTCTTCCTTTCTAAAATTTTTCTCTTCACTCTGCCTCTGGGCCTGAATTCATACTTCAGATCCTTCCTGGGCCCAGGGGATCCACAGCGCTCCTTCTTGTCTTCTTCATGTTGCTATATTCAAGTGTCTGGATGGCAACTCTCAGAGAGGGTCTTTCTCGGCTGCTTACCACTCCATCATATTGGTGCTCCCTTCTCATATTAGTTTTACTGAGGGAGAATTGACAAAAATTGTGAGTATTTAAGGTGTACCATGCTATACTGTGATATGCATATGAATAGAGTCAAGTTAGCTAACAAATCAATACCTCACATAGTTATCATTTTGTATGTGTGTGTGGAGGTGGGTGGTGAGGATACTTAAGCTCTATTCTTTCAGCAAAATTTCAACTATACCTCATTATTAACTATGGCCATCATAGTGTGGAACCTTAGACTTTGTTCACTTGTTACTAAATATTTGTAACCTTAACACATTTCTTCCAACCCTAACTCCCTTGGAGATTTCAGTTTACTTTGTTACTGCGAGTTCATCTTTCCTTTAGGGTCCACATATCAATGAGATCATATAGTACTCATCTTTCTGTGTCTGTTTAGTTTACTTACACATCCTCCTCTAGGTTCACCCATAGGATTTCCTTCATCTGTAAGGGCAGGATAGTATTCCACTGTGGAGATTCAGTATGTTTTCTTTTTCCAATCATCTCTTTTTTTTTTTTGTGGAACAAGGGATTGAACTCAGGCCCTTGTGTTTGTCAGGGAAGCACTTATTCTACTGAGCTATCCCCCCAGGCCCCTCCAATCATCTCTTGATGGACACATAGGTTAATTTTTCTGTATTTTGGTTCCTTTGTTTACTGTTTCATGTATTGATTATTAGAGTTAAAGACTATGTATGTACAGCTATCTCTTTGAGATAGTTATTTTATTTCCTTTGATATATATACATCTGATGGTGGGATTGATGGATTATATGGTAATTATATTTTTTATTTCAAAAAATATACTTATTTTTAATGGACAAATATGTGTACATTTTTAATCGCCAAACGAGTGTATTTTTTAATGGACAAATATATGTGTGTATGGTGTACAGAGTAATGTTTTTATGTGTACAGAGTAATGTTTTATGTTTTTATAAACATGAATATATATTATATATATATATATATATAATATATATTCATGTTTATATTTTGTATGGTGAGAACACTTGTATGTTTATATTTTGTATGGTGAAAACACTTTCAAGTACATACCATATTGTTATCAACTATAGTCACCATCATACAGAACAAGACTCTTAAAGTCATCCCTCATGTGTGATTGAAAGCTTGTACTCTTTGACCAGCACTTCCCTGGTGCTCTCACCTTCCAGCTGCAGGTAACCAATATCCATACTACACTCTGCTTGTTTTTTTCCAGTGAACTAAGAAACTTTATAGTTTACAGACTAAATATGTAGGACAGATGGACATGAAAGCATGAATATTAATAAATGCTATGTACAGTATGATAACTGCTAAGCTTTTATGGGACATGGATAGAGGCCTGGGCACTAGTGTAATAATCAGACACTAGAGCAGGGAATTTATATTTTCTATCAAAATAGTTAGGGCTGGGTGTGGTGGTGCATGCCTGTAATCCCAGCACTCAGGAGGCTGAGGCAGGAGGATTGTTGTGAATTCGAGACCAGCCTGAGCTACAAAGTGAGCTTAAGGCCAGCCTGAACTGCATAGTAAGACCCTGTCTCAAAAAGACCAAAAAAAAAAAAAAAAAAAAAAAAAAAAAAAAAAAAAAAAAAAAAAAAAAAAAAAAAAAAAAAAAAAAAAAAAAAAGAGGAAGGACACAAAATTGTTCACTAGAAAAAAAATCTTTGAAATTAGATTCTTGAAACATCTGAGAAACATTGTAAAAGAAGAAAGATATTTCTCATGCAAGACTGCACAAGACTGAAGATGAAAATACAAGATTACTTTCTAATTCCTAAGCTGGGAGAAGAGGTAACAATGCTAAGAAAATTCAGAAGTGAAATTTGAGGAGGGAAAATAACACTTTGATTTTTGGATATACTGAATTTTCTACCACTTATGGTACCCAAAAGTAAACAAAAATTAATATTAAATTGAGACCAACATGAAAACAATGACAATGAAAGATTGCTGCTACCATTTTTGCTACTGGGAAAAGCACAAGAGCTAAAATTATTAATTATTTTGATCATGATCTCTCTTCTTTTAATATAAAACTCAGAACAAAGAAAGTGCTAACAATAGTTTCAGTGGCATCTGAAAGCATCAATTTGTAGCTTCTTTGAGAAATGGTATCTAGCTCAAGGGCCTGAGTCAGGCCTCCATCCAAGGCTTTTCTTACAAGTTCTTCTCCAGTATTCACCAAAAGTCTGTCTAATTCTTCCACCAGTCTCCCAATTTGTGAATGGGAACTTTAGTCTAAGTGTGTGGCACTTTTCCAATGCCTTATTTTATTCTCAAACTTCAGGCCTTTCAGAAGACAATTAGAATTGTCATGTGATCTCCACATCTTTCTTGGACTTCTGCAATCAGTGGAAAAAATAATAGAAATCTCCACAGTTATTTCAAATCACAGGATCTGAAGACCTCTCAAACTCTTCAGTGCTTCTCTAGTTGCTGTGGGACACAGTCCAGTGGTAGGTGCTCAAAGGTTTGTAAGGTAGAAATGCAGAAAACATGAGTTTCTTTTCAATATAGTCTTTACCTATAGTAAAGAAATGTAGATCCATTTATCTACAAAAGCCTCAAATTTATCTTTTGTTGTATCTGAATAATACTCAATTGTGTAAAAATACCATATCACTTTATTCATTCCTCAGTTGATGGGCATTTGGGTTGTTTCTAAGATTTGGCTATGACAAATTGCATTGCTATAAATATGGGTGCACATATATCACTGTGGTATGATGATTTCAGTTCTTTTGGGAAAATACCTAGGAAGGGAAGAGCTGGCTTGAATGGGACTTCCAATCCTAGGTTTTTGAGGAACCTCTACATCGATTTTCAAAATGGTTGTATCAGCCTGTACTCCCATCAAGAGTAGAAAAGGGGGTTAGGGAGATAGCTCAGTAGAATAAGCACTTCCCTGGCAAGCACAGGGGCCGGAGTTCAATCCCTGGTTCTGAAAAAAAAAGAATGAAAAAGGATTCCTTTTTCCTACATCCTCTCTGGTATTTGTTGGTGGTTGACTTCTTGATGATTGATACTCTTTTTGGCATAAGATAGTATCTTGTGTTGTTTTAATTTGTAACTCTTGAACTACTGATGACATTGAACATTTTTTCATGTATTTATTTGGCATGTGTATCTCTTCATTTGTAAGATGCATGTTCATCTCAGATGCCCATTTTTGGATTGGGTCTTTGAATGTTGGTGGCCTGATTATTAAAAAATTATTTATATTATCTAGGTAGGAGTCCTTTGTGTGTCTTCTATAATTGTTCCCTACTTCATAGCTTTTCTTTTTACTCTGTTGGTGATTTCTTTTGATGTGCAGAAACTTTTCAAAAGGATGAGGTCCCAATTGTTGATTCTTTGAAGTATTTCCTATGCATTTTAACTTTTATTCATGAACTCTTTATCTACCCCCAAATCCTTAAGGTTTCTATCTACTTTTTATTCCAGAAAATTTAGTGTTTTTAATATTTAAGTAGTGATCAATTTTGACTATAATTCAGTGCAAGTAATAGGCATGGACTTATTTTAAGCTTTTGGCATGAGGAAAGCCAGTTTTTTCAGTACTACCTATTAAAGTGGTGATCTTTCTTTCAACGAACATGTTTGGCTCCTTTGTCATAGATAAGGCAGCTATATACTGTACTTCTCTGTGTGCAACTTTTTTTAGCTTTAATAGATAAGTGAGAAGTATGTGGTATTTATTTTCCTGTGCCTGGTTTATTTCACTTAGTATAATGTCCTGTAGGTTCATCCACATTCTAAAATGTCACATTTCTTCCTGCTTCTCCTCCTCCCTCTTCTTCCTCTTCCTTCTTATTCTGCTTATTCCAGTCTGAGTACTATTTCATCATGTATATACATGAAAAAATTTAATCCATTTATCTACTGATGGGTCTTAAGTCAGTTCAGGACCAATAATGTTGACTATTATAATTAATGCTGCAATAGCATGGGGGCATAGATACCTCTTGGACATATTGATTGCATTTTCTTTGGGTATATATCTAGTAGTGGGATTGCTAGATGATATGGTGATTCCATTTTCAATTTTTTGAAATACTTTTATGCTCTTTTTTTAAATAATGGCTACATTAATTTATATTATAAGTAACTTATAAGTGAGGGCATGCACATGCTATTTTTTTCTACATTTTCACCAATACTTTCTGTCTTTTTCATAATAACCATTCTTACTGGCATGAGGTGAGCTCTCATTAGTCTTGATTCACATTTTCCTGATGATTACTGAGTCTTCTTTGTATCATCTGGCAATTGTTGGATCAATTTTTTATGTTCTGTTTTTCTAAGGTGTGTTTGAGTAGTTGGTCTTTGAAACATCATTGTCCTCTAGTTTTCAAATACAATCACACATTTTCTATGTGATTGTATTTTTCTTATGGTACGTAATTTTATCACTAGTATTGAGTATTCTCCAGGAAAGCCTATTCCTGTGAGATGTCTTCTAGGTGTAGCTGCCTGTTCATCTTAGTGTCTTCTTCAAGGCCCTATCTTTCCACTTTATTAGGAATGAGGAGCTGCCATTTGGTTCAGCACTCTGTCCTTTGGTATTAGACTATGGGGATGATTGACTCTTGATGATTACAGTATTGTTATGTCAGAATAAATAATTGATTAAAACAAGTACAGGTTCAATAAAATAAAAATAAATAAATAAATAAATAAAAAAACAAAAAAAAAACCCAAACAAGTACAGCATTCTGGATGTCATAGTACATTCAGCAAGAACAATATCATGAAGCACAACCTAGAAACTGACAATGTGTGCTAACTGTCAATGTGGTATCTCTGACTGTAGAAGCAACATCTACACTTACATGACAACATCCAATACAAGCTAGGAACTTGTGCACAGTGTATTTCCCACTGGGAGAAATGAAAACAGGGGAACATAGGAGGGATAAAGGACAGAACAGAAATAACTAAAGAGAAATATAGTGGAAGCAAGGATAAAGGACACAGGATGATCAACCAAACTTTGGGAATCTGGAGAAGAGGATAGGAGGGAAAGAATGAAACAGAAAGCAGAAGAATATAAGGGCAAACCAGAAAGACTATGGACAACTTTTATTCATATGTACATATCAGGAAGTCAAGAAAGACCATTGAGGAAAGTGAGAGACCAGATAGTGAAAACAAACCAAATGATAAAAGTCAAAACCTACACAGGCCCTCCCCCTCCTCTAATATCCCTATTGGTCAATGTGAAAATGGCCATATTCCCTAAACTGTTATGCAGATATAATGCCATCTCTGTCAAAATTCCATCAGCATACCTCACAGATCTAGAGAAAACATTCTTAAATTTCACTTGCCACTAGAAGAGACCTAGAATAGCAAAGGCAACGCTGGACAATGAAGACAAAGCAAGAGACAATCACAGTCGCTGATTTAAGATTGTAGTACAAAGCTACTGTGACAAAATCAGCATGATACTGGCAAAATGGCCACAACTACGTCAACACCGCCACCACCATCACCACCACCACCACCACCACCACCACTACCACCACTACCACCACCTACAACAGCAACAAAAACAGACTGAGGATAAATGGAACAAAGTGGAAGATGCAGGCACAACTACAAACCCAGTCAGCTATCTTATCTTTGATAAACGGGCCAAATATGTTTACTGGAAGAAAGATAGCCTCTTTGCTAAACTGTGCTGGAAAAAATGGTTTTCCACATGCCAAAGACTAAACTTAGAATTATGTTATCATCATGAACTAGGTTAAAGTTAAAATGGATCAAAGATCTAAATATTAAAACAGAAACACTGGCAGAGAAAGTAGGTAGAAACCCTGAAGACTTAGGGGTTGGTAGAGTTCATGCACAAAATCCAAACTGCATTGGAAATACTTCAAAGAATTAATAATTGGGATCACATCTTAATAAAAAGTTTTTACACATCTAAAGAAATCACCAAAAGAGTAAAAAGAAAAAACACAGAGTGGGAAAAACTTTGTCCAACTGTCCCTCAGACTTCCATCTATAACATATAGAGAATTGAAAAATATCATACTCTCCAAATCAAAGACCCAGTCCAAAAATGGACATCTGAGATGAATAAATACTTCTCAGATGAAGAAATACAAATGTCAAATAAGTATGCAAAAATGTGTTCAACATTATTGGTGATTTGTGAAAGGCAAATTAAAAGAAAATGGAGATTCCATGTCAACACAGAAGGAATGACTATCATCAAGAAATCAACCAATAACAAATCCTGATGGGGCTATGGGTCAAATGAACCCTTCTCCACTGTTGGAAGCTGTATAGATTGGTGCAACCACCCTGGAAATCAATGTGAAGGTTCATCAAGAAAGCTAGAATTAGAGGGAACAGCTGTTCCTTTTCTAGGTATTTTCCCAGAAGAATTAAAAACGTCATACCACAGCAATATATGTGCACCCATATTGACAGCGGCACAATTTGTCATAGTTAAATCTTTGAAACAACCCAAATGCCCATCAACTGAGGAATGGTTATAAAAGATGTGTTATTTTTATTTGATGAAGTACTATTCAGCTATAAAGAAAGACAAATTCAAGATTTTCCTAGGTAAAAAAGAAAGGATTTTCCTAGGCAAATGGATACAACTAGAGACCATACTTATATAAGTGAAATAAATGAGGCTCGTGTGTATAAACATTGCAATTGTCTCCATAGGGCAAGAAACTCAAATAGTAAATAAGAGCCAAAATGTACATTTGATATTGTGAAAAGGAAAGAACAAGTGGGATGAGGGAAAGGGAGAAAAGAAGGAAGGGAAAAGAAAAAAATATAAATACACAAGATATCTAAGATAATTATACAACTAATTTCCATTAATTCATTGAAAAAAAAATGGTTGTGCTTACATTGTTTGATCAATTTTGCATACCTAAGTCTTGTAATCTGAGTAACTCCTTTGAAGATACCAATATGCAATATATTAACCATTGTAGCTTCCTGCTATCTTGTTTTCAAATTCTGTATCATTGTTTTTACTGATTTTCTTTCTTTAAAGTAGAAAATAAACTCCACCGGTACCCCCAGCTCTGTGTTAGTTTCCTGGTCAGAGTAGAGTCTGTACTGAATACCACTGTCAGCTCTGCAGTAGGATTGCTGGCGGGTTCAGGGCTGATCTTGGCCATACCACTGACTCCTGTCACATACAGGGCAGGAGTGGTAACCCCGACCTGCCCCTGCCAGAGCCGCTATTTACTTCTGTCGGTCGCAGAGCAGTGGTTGTTTGCAGTCTATCCTAGCTAGGGAGGGGTAAGACTGGCTTTGGTCCTCTGGCAGAAGGGAGTCTGGGTGGTCCCAGCTCCTAATTCTTGGTAGAACCCTGCTCTTGAATCTTCTGTCCAAACTTTGGCTCTCTGCTGCCACTGGAGGATCCTTCCCTCTTTCTACTCAGGGACAAAGGCAACAAAGCGGCCCTAGAGCTGGTCTGCTGCTAGAACCTAAGCCCCGAGCCCTCTGCAATGAAATGACAATCCTGCCTGTCCGCGCCTGTTCCTTCCCATACCTGTGTGCCGGGTGCCCTTTTAAAAGCTCACTCACTGACAGCTGGTGGGGAGGAGGAGCACTCAGGAAACAGCATCTGTGGTCCAGGCCAGGTCGCTCTGCTCCCACTGAGGAGCAAGACTGCTTTTGCCTTCGTGTGGTCCTGGATCTGCTGCGGCCCTTGTGGTTCCCAGGCTCCCTGTGCTCCCTTTGGCTGCTCTCCGGGCTGTTTTCCAGACTCTAGGTACTTCGTTCTGGAGAAGCTGAGTAGTTGATATTCCATCCTCCTCCATTTTTCCCAGGAATCTCATGTGTGAAGTTTTGTATCCTAAATTCGATCATGCCTATTTTTTCTAGCTTATTTATGTATTTGGTGCAGGGTCTTGCTGCACAGCTCAGACTCGTAGTGATCCTCCTGGCTCAGCCTCCCAGGCTCTGGGATTACAGGCCTGAGCCACCACAGCCAATTCTGAAGCGGGAACGGAGGCACAGCTCGTGGTCCCGGGGATGGAACGCAGGTCCTCGCGCTTGCCAAGGAGGCACTTAGATGGCTAAGCTACCTCTCCAGTGCCTGATCATGCCCACCTTTATGTCATCACATACTGTGCATCTGTTTATCATCTATATGGATTATTTTATTTCAGATGTTCAGTTGAGTTTGTTTTCATTTTTGCTATTATACAAATATATATGTTTTTACAAAGGGGGGCCATTTCTTGCCCTAGTTCCAAATGTACAAAAAAATTAGAATGGAATGTCAAATTGAGTTACCCCTACCCTCACCACAAAATAATTTTCCTAAAACTACAAACATAAACTGATCGTCATAATAGTACAGCTAAGAAATAGTTTTACAAAAAATGTAACAGGAGTTAATATATCCATTCTGTCCTCTCAGCTGATAGGCGATAAACCATTACGGGTCCTGGCTTCCCTCAGGTGTTTCCTACCTGAAAAGAGCTGTGGCAGAAGTGCTCTTCTGCAAAGTGCTACGGTGATATGTGTCCTTGAATGAGTCTTGGTGTCAGTCTAGGATAACTTAGGTAGAGTGAATTTCCAGACCCAGCTGCGGTGCAGCATAGGCCACACACCCTCCAGCATTCTGAGATGTGTTATTTCAGTAAGATGTGCAAGCATCATCCATCTGTGTGAGAATGTGGATTGCATTATCCAAGGGAAGAATTTAATGAAAATTCTTCACCCCTTTGTTTGGTGATATTTGGTCACTCCTTGGCCTGATTTATTTATTTATCCTTTTTTGCAATAGTGAGGTTTTTTTTTTGTTTTGTTTTGTTTTGATTTTGTGGGTGGAACTGGGGATTGAGCTCAGGCCCTTGTGCTTGCGGGGGAAGTGCTTATTCCACTGAGCCATCTCCCCCGCCCCAAAAGTGAATCTTGACACGTTTTTCTTATATTCATCAGTCTTTGGAATACTTTTATGTCTATGCCTTTTTGTGGGCTGTGGAGACATTCACCTTTTAATAGAAAGTTTGCGTGGTATTTTATTTTATTTTATTTTTATTATTATTTTTTTAATGTGAATGGTTTATTTTTATTGTTTTGTTTTATTGAGCTACAAATGTCAATCAGACAGTTCCAAGACACCTTAACAATACAGATTTGATAAATTAATACATTGAAAACTGTTTTCATAATGTTTTGGTATTGTACAAGGTGCATATATATTATATTTACAGATATTATTTTAGCAGATATCTCTTATCAGTGAATTGAGTGTAGCTGCTTACTTATCTTATTTTTTAATACCTGAATTATATCAAAAATTCAATAATTGTTTTCCTAGTGGATGACCGTAGTACTAGAAGCTGACATAATATCCTGTCCTACCACCATTAGTGCAGATCTTGCCTCTCATAGAATTATGTAGAAGCACAGCATTATCTATCCCAACTGTACTGTCTATACACACACATCATGATTTTTTCTTTCTATACCCCTTCCTTTGTCTACACCTGTCAAAGGTGGGCACTCCATTGTCATTCAACTAACTTAGGTGCTTGAACTCGACACCACAATCCAACACAGTACAGCATTCTACAACAATAATGAGTTATTCAAAGAAGTTGTCAACCATAGCCATTTACAGCTCAGCTTAATATTATGGCCCCAAGATGTGTACTTCATTTTTATACTTTTCTGCTGGATGGTTAAGACCTAGATAGATCAAGACTTATATACCAACACATGAACCTTATATTTCCTATGTGGTCAGTGAAGTCCTCTCAGGGTTTATCTTGTAGTCCTGTACATTATTCTGAAGATCCTTTGTCTGTGTCATCCATGTGGCTGAGTCACAGCCAATGCTTGACCAGTTTGCTCTCTGTAAGAGCTTGAGAGAAAGTTTTCTCTTTATGTGACTCTCCCCAGGCACACTATAGAACTTTGATCTCTTTCCTCTGTGGCTCCATAATCTCCTTGTTCAGAAAATTTGGAGCTCAACTGAGTTGCATGATGTTGCAGTACAGGTTCTCCTATGTCCTGAGTCTTCGCTGTCCTTGAAAGCCTAGGGCCAAAATGTTGGCTGGCCTTGTGGCTCTTCTATTTCTCCAACTCTGACTTGTGAACTTAGGTTGTTAACCACCCAGAAGAAAAGCTGATTAGTATCCTGCAGCATATGCCATTCACTTTGCCTTAAGGAGTGCGTGGTATTTTATATTTAAAGAGTATTAACTCTTTGTCATTAGGTTTTAAATATATTTTTCAATATGATTTTAAAAAGTAATTTATGATATGAAGAAAATTTAACTTTTTATATTAAAATATCCAAATTTAAATTATTTCTTCAGTTTTTTCTTCCTGTTTGAAGAACTTTCCTCCTATTTATTATGAGATTAACTATTTAGAAACTATCATGTACACAAATCATTTCTTTATACTAATTTTTCCTACTTTTTAAAATTGTCATTTATGTACAAGTATGAGTTAGACTTTTGATTTGTCTTTTGATAGAGAATTATGTAGAAGGTACTTTTGGATTTCTAACTTTTAATAAAAACATTGTTTACTTCAGAGACTATGGATTGGGGATATAGAGTGACACAGTGTTTATCTAGTGTGCAAGGTCCTTGGTTCAACTCTCAGTACCACAAAAGTAACACAAAACAAAACAAAAAAACCTCAGACTATAGTTTCGGCAATTTCTGTGTGTTGAATTTTTCATTAAAGCCAAATATGGTCTTAAGTTTAGTCAATATTGAACATGTTCTTTTTTTTTTCCTCTTTGGATACTAGGACTTGAACTCTGGGCCTCTCTCCTTGCGAGGAAGGCACTGTGCCATGGAGCTGCATCCTGGGCCTTGAGTACATTCTTACAATGAAGATATAAAATACAGCCACATATTAAAAGAGACATGATGGTTCATTTTTATTCCATTTAATTTACTGTTTAACTTATCTATGATAATAGTCCTAATTACTATTTATTTCAGGTGTCTTTTTTTACTATGAAGTTTCTATCTATTTATCTTTTATTTATTTATGTTTTGGCAGTAAATTGCCTGAACTTTTTTTTCTTGTCTTAATTTATTTTAAAGATAGTATAATAATGAATAAGACATTAGGCCAGGTACATATTTGGAAGATCAAGATGAGAGGTGTTCAACCATGGGTTTTGTATTACACATTGCTGTCCTCGATGTAGTTAAGACTGTGGGTATCAGCATATAGAGTTAGTTAAGGAGAAAATTCTAAACATTAGGTGCTATTTTCAGAAAAAAATCCTGATGGGAAGTATAAGTATGTTCATCTCAGCCATCCTGCATATAGATTTGCGTGCTTTTCCCTCTTTTCTTCTATCTTTTCTCCTTTCTCCCATCTTCATTATTTAATTGTTAAGTTCAACTTCTTTCCATTTTACTATATCTATTAACCTTTTCAGTTTTATTTATTCTTTCAGGTAGAGTCTCACTAAGTCACTAGGTTGCCCAGATTGAGCTTAAATTTATTATCCTCTTTCCTTGCCTCCTAGAGTGTTGAGATTACAGAAGAACAATCATGCTTGACTAATTAGTCATCCTTATTTTTCAAAAAAATGTTAGTTAACAAAAGAATTTTTTAAAAAATTTATTTATTTTTTTGGCAGAACCAGGGATTGAATTCAGGCCCTTGCGCATGCTAGGCAAGCGCTTATTCTACTGAGCCATCTCCCCAGCCCAACAACAACAAAAAAAGATTATTTGATGAGACTTTTTCCCCTTTTTTATTTTAAAGAGAATGAGAAATTAAAACAACACAAAATTTCAATACAAGATGATAAGAAATCAGTGATTGTTATTATATTGCCTATTGTTATCTTCAAAGCAGTTGTGCAGATTACTAGATATCAGTATGTTAAATTGGTCAAAAACTTAAGCACTAACTGTTCATTACAAGAAAACAATAGGAATTAGTACTAGAATTATCTTAGTGTATATATATGTATTCTTTAGATTTCTATTTGGCGATTATATCCAAGGTTGTTTAGAGGTCATGATATTGGTTGTTTTGGTGACATATGTACAGTTCTTACCTCACTGTAAATTCTCTGTGGTAAAGTTCATAAGTGCCTTGAAGCTATCTTGACACACACTTTGTAAACAATAAACACTTTCAAATGCAATTAAAGTTTACTCAAATCAAACCTGTTCAAACCTGCAAGAGGAAGTTCACATATGTAGTAAAGGAAATTACTATTCTGTCAATGCCAAACTTCTTTCTGGTCATGGAGAAGGTGGCAGACCTTTAAACATGGTTCTGCTCGCCTATCAAATCCCACATTCTTCCTAGAAATTAGATATTAAGGCAGAAATAGAGCCAAGAGTCACCTCCACTTATAGGCCATGAAGTTGCTGCCAGTGTTCTCAACTGGTCAAGCCCTTTTGGGACTTGCAAGACATTTTTCTCCTTCTATGATAAATTTCGGCATAGGATTCTCTGTTCACATTATTAACTGCCATCCCCTGCTTCCTCCTTCCTCGATGAGCTGCTCTTCTGAAGAGTAATTCAGTGTGTAGCTGGTGTGAGTGGTGTGGTGGATCCACCAGTAACCCCACTTGTCTCACTCCTTCAGTCTTTCCTTTGGAACACCCAATTACTTTTTCTTCCCTATGAACTTATCATCTAGCATTATTGCTTCAAAGGCTTAAGGTTTACAGGGTTAATTAGAAAGCTGACCTGGCAGAACTTTCTCAGCTGCCATATAAATCTAAACATCCTTAAGGAAGGAGAGCACAAAGAAGACAGACCAACTTGAAGGGTGTACACTGCATATGTTATACATTTAATGAGAGACAGAAAGCAAGAGAAGAGATGAGAGGGAGGAAAAGAGAGGCTCAAAGGAGCATCTAAACATCTTAATGAATTGCTGTAGATTAGATATGAAGTGTCCTCAAAGACTCAGACATTAAGGGCTTGAGCTCCACTGAAGCAATGTTTCACTTAGGGCACGGAGAGGTGGCTGGATCACATGGGCATTAAGCTAACCAATGGATTAATGCATTCATGATGGGGTTGTAATTCATATGTCTTGCTCCTAGGTGGCTCTGAACCACCAGTGCTATATGCATGGCTCTCCATTCTGGTGGCATGTGACAGTCCCATTGAGTAGTACAAACTGCCTCATGGTGTAGTTATGCATATGCCATCCAGGGTTCAAGCTGACAGAAAGATGTTAGTCCAATGATTTCACTTATGACTTCTTTATAGAATAAACTATTAGGAAGTGGGGCCCAGCTGGAGGATGTAGGTCACTGGGGATGTGCATTTGCAAGTTGCATCTTGGCCCTGTCCATTTCCTTCCTCTGGATTCCTCCCACCTCTTGCTTCCTGGTCTCCATGACATGAGGAGCTTTCTCTTTCTCTATCCTTTTCTTGCATGAGACTTCTCCTCAACAGGCCTAAAGCTATGGAGCTGGTTGACCATGGAATGGAACTTGTGAAACCATGAGCCAAAATGCATTTTTCCTCCTTTGAGTTATTGTCTCCAGTACCTGTCACTCCTAGGAAAACCTGTAGAATACATGGGCTGGCCTGTTAAAGACACTAGATTCTCTTTCTCCCTAAATAGGATTAACTCTTTCAGGATCTGTGTGTGCAGTAAAGTGGGCTCTGTCTCTGATGCCCAGATGCCCTCTTCCCAAGAAAGCGTCAGATCAAGGTTGAGGCAATGAAAACTTGAAAAACCCTTTGAGGTTTTCATGGACCATTTACCAAATTTAGATTCAGATTCTTTTCTAAGAAGAGCTTCTTGCCTCTGCTCCAGAACTTCCTGTTGTCTCTTCTTGCCTACGTATGTCAGACCCTTTTCTGTTTCCTTTAATCTTGCCCTAGTCTTTTTTCCCCCATGAACCTCAGCAAAAACAAAATGTTAGTTCATGGATGAACCCAGCATTTAAACATAGCTGGTGACCTCCAAAGTGCTTGGTATTGGGTACTGAACTCAGAACCTTGCACTTGCCAGGCAACCATGTATGCCACTGAGCTATCTCCCCTAGTAGTCAATATTTATTTTTATTTTTTTTTAGTAGTCAATATTTAAACATTGGAGAAATTCACATCAAACTACTTATTTCTAACTTTTATTACATCTGAAAGATCTGGGCAACATGACCCATGTTTGTGGCAGAAATGGGTTGGAGTCCCTGAGAATGCAATACAAATGGAAGAAACCAGTTACAAAACAGCACATACTATATGATCATATTTATATGAAGTATTCAGAATAGGCAAAATCCATTCAGACTGTGCTGAGTTCCTGGAGAAACTGGAGGGAAATAGAAAGTGACTGTTAAATGGGTATGAGGTTTAGAAGAGGGCAAGAATGTCCTAGAAGAGACTGTGATAATGGTTACATAAATCTATGAGTATACTACAAATAACCTAAAATGTGTGTATTATATGACATACGAATTCTATCTCCCTACAGGTGTTACATCTCTAAAGTGGGCTGGAGATAGGTGAATATAACTTTGAGATGGGGTCCACACAGGCTGAGTAATATTGCCTATTGTGCTATGGTGGTCACATGGTACAAGGCCTAGCTTTCCCTCATTATAGCCTCTCTTGGCATCTGACTTTCTTGCTTCAATTAATGTTCATGAGCATTTTTCTTTTTCTTTTTTTTATCATCTATCATGATAAATTTCCTTTTGTAATCCTTTTGAGCATGAAATTTGCCTTCATCTGTCATCTCAGGTCCCATCTCCTATGATATTTTTTTTTTTTAAATCTGTGATTGTTGTTTATGAGAAATAAATATATGTCTTTATGAATAACAATATTGCTATGATAGTCAACCTTAACATACCCAACTTTCTTACAAGTACAGTTTAGATTCTGGATTTAATAAGCAAATACTATACACTAGACCAACACAAGAATAACAGGATACAGTTTTATGACCCCAAATTGTGTAGCTATTTCCCCCCTCAAACATCCTTGTTGCATGACCTGGCAGCCTATCGTCCAAGACTGAAAGCCGATGTAATCGCTGGCATTTTCAAATAGCTTGTTGATGGACTGGCTTGTGAGAAAACCAACATCACTCTGAAACTCTTAGGGATACTTTAAATTGGCGGATTATATGGTCGCTTGATGAAGTTTGGGTTATGTAAACAGTGGAGTGTTTAGATTTAGGCTTGGCTGTTGGAGTCCAGGCAGCTGTTTGTACTTAAGTTCAGCAAGAAGTCTTGTTAATCAAAGCACTGACTGGATTTCTTTCTTTTTCCCACCCCCGCCTGCTTCTTTTTTTGTACCTGTGTTATTTTTCTCCCTGTCCAAAGCCTTTGGGCTGAGGATTGTCGGGAGGCAAAGGCGGAGCGTTCTGAAAGCTCCTCTGAGGACCGGGAACTTATTTTTTTGATTACACAGTGATGTGCCGCCCAGATTTCCCTCACTGTGAGGTAATCACTTCATTTATCCAAGTTCTACAAAGCCTTTTTTATTTCGGTTAGTTCATATTTTTGAGGCTAAGTCATCAGTTTGATGCGTTTGTTGTAAAATGTGGTTTAACAGCTTGTTAGCACATTTATTATTTTTTTTAAAATGGAATCCAAAGATATTTCATGCTTGAGCAGTGGTGGATTTAGGAGTCGATGAAAAGCCCTGCGAGCTGCGCGTGCTCATCACTGAACAACGCAGGGGACACTGGTGACCTGAACCAGCGCTGGCTGGCGGGCGGGCTCTCTTGGAAGCTTGGGCGTCTTTCCCGTCTGCCTCTCCTGAAAGTGTTGCACAAGTGGCCAGCCCTCATTGCTCTGTGGTTTCAGGACCGGGTGCCCTGGATTCGCTGTGCATCTCCGTCCGTGTGCTTCTCTGCCCTTTGAGGTGACTCCATTTTGTCCATAGAGCCAAAAGGGAACTTTGCTGTTTTTTTTCCTGTTCTGCACTTGTGGCTTTGTAAAGTAGTCTCACAATAAGAAGTCAGAATCATGGTCTGTCACTGCGGGCTTAGAGACTAGCAGCAAGGCTTTATGAGGGAGAGGGAGGCCAGCAGGCAGCGCTTCCCCCTGCAGTAGTAGCAGCCCAGCCCAGGCGTTTCTCCTGGAAGGCAGTGAGAGTCCACACGCTGCATCTGACCAAAGACAACCTTCTATTTAAGCTTCAGATAAGCTGGGATGATACAGAGGCAAACAATCCCCTTTGCCTAAAGCTAGACCTAGTTTTATACGAAAGATAAGGATTAGTTGTCCTCAAAGATCCTCAGCCCTTGGAGAGAAATGATGAATGTGAAATTATTGAAAATGGGCTTTGTGAGCACAGCAACCACACATTGGCCCACCAGCCTCCCTGTGCATTTCTGTGTGGTCATAGAACAGACTGAGGTGACTTTCAGGGTCCGAGTCACTCTCATAGTCCTTCTACACTCAAGCAATTACAGATTATGGAGAAGCACTGGGAAGAGGAGGCAGATTTCTTAGGTAAGCCTTGCAGTCCTCAAATTGTAGTGAGTATGGTGTAGGGTCTATCTGTGTGTATTTTTTCTCTGTGTCTCTCTCATATATATTTCCTATCTGTCCTATTACTCTACTTGTTCGATCTGTCCTAACCATATCCCATCCTCTCTCTACCTATCATCTGTTCACTCTATCATCCATCTATTGATACTGAAACACACAAGGAGAAGAGAACATGTGAGAAAAAGTACTAACTATTCTGGTGCTCATTCCTTCCCAGTGGATGACATCCATGTGACTCTGCCTACACTGTGAGGTTGAAAACATAAAATGTAGTTCCTGTAGGAGGCAAAAAAGAAAGAAGCCAAGACTGCTGTTCATGGCTATGGTCTAACTTACAAAATATTCGTAGAAATTAGTCTTAGAAGAGACCCTTTGGAGAACTACTCCAATTATCTGATTTTGTAGAGAAAGAAATGGGGGCAAAGATATTATCCTGGATCCCCTCACTTTCCTTTTGACTTCAGGGGATACCCTTTAATTCTGGGTATTTCATGGAAATGAAATCAAATGATAGGTGGTCGTTTTCCATCTGGCTGCTTTCATTTAGGATAATATTTTTAAAGTTTATCCTTGTTGGAGCAGGTATCCACATGCTACTGACTTTGGGACTGCCTAATGTTCAGTTGTATTACAGTTTGTTTATCTACTTATTTGTTGGTGGACTTTTGGGTTATTTTTACCTTTAAGGGTTGCTGAGTCATTTGATAATTTTATATCTTCTGAAGAAACACCTAATTATTTTTAAGAGTCTGCACCAGGCTGTATGCCCACCAATCATGTATGAGGGTGCCAATTTCTCTCTGCCCTCAGCATGTATTTTTTTCTTTTTTCATTTATTTCAGCTGTCTTAGGGAGTGTGAAGTAATACTGCATTGTAGTTTTGACTTGCAATCCCTAGTGACTATACTATTTTATTTTATTTTTTTGTTAATTTTATTGAGAAACAAATAGCAATGAGACAGTTTAGGACAGTTTTTAAAATTAATACATTGTATATAGTTGTTGTCTTTGTAGTGATTATTCATAGTACAAGATGCAGACGTTATATCCTGTCCAAACACTTTTAGTACAAATCTTTCTTCTCACTGAATTAAGTGAAAGCTGTATATATATCCTATTTTGTATACAAAATAGTCCTTCCTTTGTTTAGTTTTGTCAGAGATGAGTATTCCATTGTCATTTAAATATTGTAGGTGTGTGAGTTCAGCAAAATGTTCCAATATAGTCCAGTAATCCATAATAGTAGTGGATTATCTGTAGGACTGGCAATACCAGAAGCTGTTGACTTGAACCTTTTACAGCTCAGCATATTAATATGGTATTATTTTTTTATACCTTGTTTTTGTACTTTTTTGCTGGATGGGTAAGACCAAGATAAAGCAAGACAGTCCTATATAACAAAAAATGTAACTTTTGTATTTGACAAGGTCAGTCAAATCTGCTCAGGATTTAGCTTGAGACCCTGTACCACAGTTTGTAGATCCTTTGATAGTGTCCACCATGTGGATGAATCACAGCCATTGCTTGACCAATTTGCTCTTTGCAAAAGCCTGAGAGAATGTTTTCTTTCCATGTGACTCTCCTTAGGCACACTCTTCATCACTGAGCACATTCCTCCGTGATCAGAAAATTTGGGACACAGCTAAGTTCCATGACGTTGCAGGACAGGTTCTCTGATGTCCTGAGTCCTCACTAAACTTTAAAAGCTAGGGCCAAAATGTTGGCTGTTCTTGAAGTCCTTCTGTTTCTCTAATTTTTTGGTCTGCAAACTTAAGTTGTTAACCCTGCAGAACAGAAGCTTAATGATACTATTACCTATAACATAGGCAGTTGAGCTTAATCTCACTATCTGTCTGAATATCCAACATCTTAGACATAACATGGAACAGGTATTTTCCAATAAGTATTGATACATTAAACTTTAAATCCTTATATAATGTGAAGAAAAAATTAAAAATAGCAATAAATAATTACGTATTTTTACACAGAAATTTAAAACGATATACAGGATTGTAACAGGACAGTTCTATAATTTTTTTTATATCTTGTTCTAATTTGTTACCCTTTTTTAAAAAACAAACATTTACTTGACAGACAGTATGGCAGTAATGGGTACGACATGACAAGCAGTATGTATGTAGAAGACATACTTTAAGAAAGACAACCTCTTTAACAAATGGTGCTGGAAAAACTGGCTCTCTACATACCAAAAGCTAAAATGACCTAGGTCTATTACCATGCACAAAGCTAAAGTCAAAATGAATTAAAGATCTACACATTAAAACAGAAACACTAAATATCCTGGAGGAGAAAGTAGGAGGAACTCTTGAAGACACAGGTGTAGGCAAAGAGTTCATGAACAAAAATCAAATAGCATGGGTGGCTAGTGATTTCAAATATATTTTCATATATGTGTTTCTATTTATTTATAGGCTTTGGGGAAGTGTTTTTCAAGAGAATTTGTTATGGTTAGGCAATGACCTATTCATTTTAAAAATTGTGTTGTTTTCTTTTGCTGTTGTGGAGTAACAGGACTTCGTTATACCTTTTGGTTATCAAGCTCTTTTTAGATCTATGATTTGTACCTTTATTCCCATTCTGCAGGCAGCTTTACATTTTCTTGGCAATGTTGTTTGAGTCTTAAAGTTTCCAATTTCATTAAACTCAGTTCCTTTTTTCTTCACTTACTTGGGCCTTGGATGTTCTAGCTAAGAAATCATTGTCAAATCAAAGATCTTCAAGTTTGTTGCTCTCCTGGAGCTACCAGCCTCCCCTTAACTGTTTACCACTGAAAGCTCTACTGCTTTTGAGAGTACTCTTAGTGATGAGCTTCCCCTGTGCTCTGTTTTAAATAATGTTAGTTCCTTGGTAGAAAGCCTGACTCATTCTGGAGGCAAAACCTCTGAGCCACTGCAGTTGATGGTGCCAATAGCTCTTGGACAACGGCTTTTTTTTCTCTTGGAGTGAAACTCCTGTTCAACAATTAAAAAAGGCTGAATCTCCTTAGCTTGCTTCTCCTCATATGGGATGATCTCCACCTTGTGAGTGAACTGGGATGAGGGAGATGGAGACCCCAGGGGTCTCAGCCTACTTCACCTGTAGTAGACTTGGCACCTTGAGTGAGGCCTATATGGAAGAGAGAGCCCTGGGCCTCCTGGGTGCATTAACTACAAACAGAGCTGGATAGAAACAGAGCTGAATAGACAGGGAGCCTCTGACCAGGAAGTTGAGAGGGACCTGAAACATTATACATCTGCTTCTTCTCAGGTGATACTGTAGCCCTTTACAGAGAACCACAGTGAAACTTCTGTCACATGAGCTGTGGGGCTGGGTGTTGATAGAGTAGGTCATAATTCAAATGTCATAAATTCTCATCAAAATTTAGTAGGTTTAAAAACAAGTTTTATTTTCCACAGTTCTTTAAGACAATTTTCACGAAACTCAGTTTTGCCCAAAATTTTCTGATCAAAGCGATTATGGAGCCACAGAGGAAAGAGATTGATGATCTATAGTGTGCCTGGGGAGAGTCACATGGAGAGAGTCAGGCTCTCAACGAGAGCAAACTGGTCAAGCTTTGGCCATGACTCATCTGCATGGATCACACAGACAAAGGATCTACAGAGTAAGGTACAGGATTACAAGATAAACCCTGAGAGGACTTCACTGACCTCATCAGAAACAAAAGCTATATCTTTTGGTATACAGATCTTGATCTATCTCGGTCTTAACCATCCAACAGAAAAGTATATAAATGAGGTATATAATGTGGGTTCATTATAATAAGTTGAGCTATAAATGGTTACAGTCAACAACTTCTTCAGATAACTCACTATTGTGGAATGCTGAACTGTGTTGCATTGTGTCGCCAAGTTCAGGCACCTAAATTGGTTTAATGACAATGGAGTGTCCATCTTTGACAGGTTTAGATAAAAAAGGGATACAAAAAGGAAGAACCATGATGTGTGTGTATAACCAGTACACTTAGGATAAATATGCTGTGCTTCTGCACAATTCTATGAGAAGCAAGATTTGCACTAATGGTGGTTGGACAAGATATTATGTTGGCCTCTAGTACTATGGACAACCACTAGGAAAATAACAAGGTAGAAAGTATTAATTATTAAATCTGTGATATAATTCAGGTATAAAAATAAGATAATTAAGCAGCTACACTCTCTTAATTCACTGTTTAGAGACATCTGCTATAATAATGTCTGTAAGTATAATATCATGTATGCAACTTGTATGATACCAAAACATTATGAAAACAGTTTGTAGTGTATTAATTTATTGAATCTGACCCGTTAATTTGTCCTGAAACAGTCTCATTGATATTTGTTCTTCAATAAAATAAAAAAAGACAATTTTCAAAGAGCTTACATTAAAAAAAATATCTGCATATATAATTCCCCCTAGTTGGGGTTGTTTGGCTTAGATCTATGGATTTGTTAAAAATTAATTTTATTGAGAAAGAAATAGCAATGAGACAGTTTCAAAACCAATTAGTAGGACAGTTTCAATAAATAATATATTGAATAGTGGTTATTCACTGTACAAAATGCAGACATGATATCCTGTCTACACAAGTTATCATTTGTGCTATTAGTACAAATCTTTCTTCTCATTGAAATAAGAGAAAGTAGCTGTATATCTATCACAACTATTTTGTATCTATCTATCTATCTATCTATCTATCTATCTATCTATCTATCTATCTATCTATCTATAATTTTTTTCACTATAACATGGTCCTTCATTTATATCCCCCTTTTTTGTTTAGATTTGTCAGAGATGGGCATTCCATTGCCATGGCAAGAGCTATGGATTTTCAACTTGATTTCATTTGCCTGAAAGTACTTAGTGAGTCCCACACCCTGACCATCTTGCTCTGAGTGAGAACTCCTGCTGGTTGTCATCTGCCGTCCTGCCCCCCACTGCTGGGGACCGCAGCCTTTCCCATTACACAGACAGATGGGCTGACTTCATTCTCTTCTCTGTCCTCCGTTTCTGGCTGAAGTGACTGTGAGTCAGTGCTGCCCACAGAACGGAGTGTCCAGCTGAACAGACTGTTGACGAAGCCATCTTCTGTCCGTGGAGCTGCACACATGCTGTTCCCATCGTCCAGCAGCTGGCGGTTGAGGTGAGCGAGGGCTCGGTGCAGAGGCTCAGCGCCACTTCCTGAAGAGTCACAGCCACCTTCTACAGTTACTGTGCAGCCTTGAGCTCATCTGAAAACCTGGAGAAATGTTAGGTCACTCATTGCACAACCCTGGTTCATTGAGGGAAGGTATCTTAAATATTGTCCAGTTTTGTCTTTTAGTAATTCCTTTCTGCTTTATTTAGAAACTGGTGATAAAATTCTATGGAGGAAGAGTTTTTTAACGAGATTTTAAATAGAAATTCAAACTAATAATTTAATAGAAGGAGAGAGTAAAGTTGCACTTCCAGAAAATTTGAAAACTGAACACAGGCAGACTTAGGTATAATACACCTGCAACCCCATATATGTCTGCCTCAGTGTGAGGCAGGCAGCCCAGCTTTCCGTAGGGCAGTGGATTTATTATGCAGGAGTTGCACAGTAGAGAATACTGTATTCTTTATTTAATACTTTGTTCTCAGAAGATTAACCATTAGTAATCAGAGGACAGAAAGTGCATTGTGTTTTGTTATCTGTACAGGTTGTGTTTTTGTTCATTATCACAACATCTGATTATATATAAATTCAATGTTTATGTGACCTAAACACAAAAAGGTATAAAAAGTAAAGCCATATTAATATGCTGAGCTATAGAAGGCTCAAGTGAACAACTTCTGACATTGCCAGTTCTGCTGCTAGCCCACTACTATTATGGACTATTGGACTATACTGGGTTATTTTGCTGAATTCAAGTACCTATCATCTTTACATTGGCTTCAAGTGTGAAAAGATCCTTTAAGGACTTCTCCAAATACGGCTTCTTTAACTGTGGAATACCCATCTGTAACAAAACAAAAAAAGGGGGAAGATATAAATAAAGGACTTTTATAGTGAATATATATGTATATTCATATATATATGTATATGTATGTATATATATTAGGATAAAGATATAACTACTTCTCTTAGTTCAATGAGAAGAAAGAATACTAGAAATTGCACTAGTATTGTTTGGACATGATATCATGTCTACATCTTTGCTTCTGAAAACTACTATGAAGACAACAATTTGCAATGTATTAATAATTTTTTTTGTGGTAGAACCGGGGATTGAACTCAGGCCCTTGCACTTGCCAGGGTAGTGCTTATTCCACTGAGCCATCTCCCTGGCCCTAGGCCATCATTCTTTATTGTATTTCCTTCACTTCCAAAATAAGTGAATATATACCTCTTTAGGTTTTATGCAATGTATGACAAAAGACAATATTTCCTCAAGAAAAAATTA
Source organism: Ctenomys sociabilis (assembly GCA_004027165.1). Taxonomy (NCBI): domain Eukaryota; kingdom Metazoa; phylum Chordata; class Mammalia; order Rodentia; family Ctenomyidae; genus Ctenomys; species Ctenomys sociabilis. The sequence continues at coordinate 28,990 of PVKA01020702.1, forward strand.
CTGGGAACAAAATATATAGCCATTACAGGCATATGAGTAGGGGAAGCTCATTTTATCTCATACAGTTCATGAAGGATACCATTTGTATCCTGGGAAAAAGAGAAACTTATTTTTTACTTATTCTTAATCTATGAATTTTTTTATAGGTGTTATTTCCTAATTGGTACAAGGAAACATCCTTGGATCCAAAATGTTTTTCTCTACTTATCCACTCTCTCCTCAGTGGATAACATAAGATTATCTTTAACCACATCCTGGACCTACGAGGTACATCAAGATCTCATCCGGGAGCTCAGATGGTTTTGAACCAGTGTGCAGTCAAGGTCGAGAATCAGTGATATAGAAACCTTGAGAACTCATAGTCTTATTAGCCTATATTTCTGGTTTATCATTATTTCTTAGTGGAACTTTTGACTAATGATAGATTGCAACCACACATTGTGCCAGTATGGATCTACAGTGTTAGTACTATGAGAATTGGTTAAATGATAGAGTCAGCAAGTGGGGCCAATGGTGTCTAAAACATGGGCTGTTGCTGTGTTAGTGGTGGATTGAGGTATTATTTATGTTGACAGGGAAATTTTAAAATGTTAAAAATGTCCTTGTACTTTTCAATGGCTAAAGCCTGAGACCAAGTTATTCTCTTCAGTTGTTTGCCTCTGGACTTCAGGTTGGGGAAGAGGGTAAAGAATTCATGAGGTTGATGCCCTGAAATATCTGAAAACACTAGGCTGATTCAGAAGGTGCTCTGGGTTCCAACAGTGCAGTTTGCCCAAGCAACTGGAGACTTGGTTGAAGTTCCCAGGAATTAACATGAAATGTGATTTCATGAATCGAAATGTGTTTGCCAGTGACTTGTAAATAATAGTTTCATTCTTCGCCAGTGCAAGGTGATGGCCTTATGCCTTATCATAAGATCTATGGCCCTCGTGGAACTGCAAGTGTTCCAAGGCCATTCATTCTTTTCCCTTCAGAGGAAAGAGTTCTGAGAGGCTGAGCGCTCTGCCTTTTTATTGCCAAGCCTTTCTGAGTCACTTTAGGTCCCTGGTTCACCTTGGTGACAAACTATTGCTTTTTCCACCCTCCTATTATTTGGGGAGATACTCAGGAGAGGTCACATGAGAAACAGACTGAAACGTTGTCCCTTTTGCCTGTTCTGAGATGCTAACTAGACTACCAAACTTTTCTAGACCCATTTTATAATGTTTAAAATGGAGACAATAATCTATCATTTAAAAGTTTACTATGCTGCCATTTATGCAAGAAATTACATGGGGGAGCCTTTGATGAAACACTCAGCAAAGGTTGAATAGGGAAATTAGAAATTTTAAACTCTGAGTTCTACCCAAATTTTGACAGTATTCAGTGAAATAGAAACAGAGAGGAGGCCTTTCTCTCTGAGTGTTGTGCAATACAGAACTTGCCATCCAGTTGAAATATGCCATCTGAACTAGAGTGTGGTGTAGACGAATTTCAAAGACCTAGTGTTAAGATAAGAATGCAAAGTATCTAATTAATAATTTCATGCTGAGTATATAATTATATTTTGGATGTACCTTGTTCAAGGAAATTGTATTGTTCAAATCATTTTTGCCTATTTTCCTTTTGCTTTGAAAAAGCCTGGTTAATAAAAAGTTTAAAATTATACATGTGATTCCATTTATGGCTTGTGCTCTACTTGTATAGAGATTGCATTGTTTTAGTGCTTCCTCTCGGGCCAACAGTGTTAAATGAGAAGAAACATTAAGCCTGAAGATGATTACTTTTCTGGGAAGCCACCGAGCCTTTTGTATTTTCAGATATTTGCTTTAGTGATGCCATGATGTTAGATCCTGCCTTTGAAAGTTCTCTTTCAGGTCTTTTAACTGCATTGGCTTAGAGCTTTAGAAATGAATAATCCTTAGTGAAACACCTTCTGAGTCTTTCCAAGAATAATACCCCTCTTTATGTTGAATAACATCTTTGCTAGCTTTTTATGAGGCAGATTCATTTCTCCACCAATGCTTTTTTTCCATTTTTTTCACTGAAGAGATTTTGAAAACAGTTCTCAGTTGCTCTCTGGGTCATTTGAGCTCTTGCTTATAATTCCTGGAACTTTGCTGTCTGCTCTATCAGTTTGACCTGATAGGGGCTGGAGGCTGGAGTAGCTAAGGACCCTCATATGGGCACTCCATGCCTCTGTGACTGTGCTCTGATAAAATCCCTGGACTCCATGGCTTGGGGAACTTCCCCACCAAGCCCCAATGTTTGGAGAAGGAAGCGCTGCTCTCATGAGCCCCAGAAGAGGGTGCTGACACTTGTGCTTGGCCTCTCCTGATCTCTGCCCAAGGTTGCCTTTTCCTTGCTGGTTTTCACCTGCATTATATTATCATGGTAAACCATAAGATGAACACACCCTTCGTCTGAGTGCTGTGTGGATTGTCCTACTAATCTGTCATGCCTGGGGGTGGCTTTTAGAAGCCTAGATGCACACTGGTCTCCATCTTAGTCCATTGTCTATTGTACAATTGTACATCAATGATGTTATTAGGAAAGGGGCAAGCAGAAATGTGAAGAGGGTTAGGTCTAGGATCCTAGGGACCTTGGCTTAGTTACTATAAGCCATGCACAACTTTAGATGCCTTTCATGTAGTCATTATCATATTTAATACTTGAATAACTCTATGGCATCTATTTCATGTAAGGAATGGAGGTTCAGTCTCTGGCCCTGAGGAGAGCAAATGGATACACTCAATATAGCTTAAAACTGTAAGCAGAACAGAAGCATATGCTCTTCAAAAGTGACTGATAGGATCAAGTCCCAGTTAGGTTCTGTTCACTTACAAGCCCTGGGCCCAGCCTACTGTGGCAAAGATGTGGTCACATCCACAGATCCAGGGCATGATTTTTGGCAGCTGTGCATTTTTGACTTCTGCCGGAGCACACTGTGGAGCTCCTGAGTATGCCTGCGACTTCCAGCATCTTCTGTCTGTCAAGTCTCTCTGGCAGGTGGGGTGTGTCTGTCATGGGTGTGGGAAGGTAATGCCTTAGAGGGCTCTTAAGCCAGAGGAGTTCTTAGTGTCTCCAGTGGGGTAGTTCTGAGGCTTGTTACCTGGAGCCTCCCACATGATCTCTAATACTATTGGGCACCAGATGACTGTGGTAGAGTCCCACTCCATAACCTGCGCTTCACTTCATTCTATTTTGGTACTGGGATTGAACTCAGGACCTCGTGCTTGCCAGGCAGGTGCTTTTTGCTAAGCTACATCCCATGCCCATTTCATTCTTTCTTACCCACCATGATTTTCCCATTACTTCACTAAGAACATGCTATTTCCTCCCAAATAAACTACTTGAACTGGAATTTTAACCTCATGTTCTATTTCTGGTGGGAAACTAGAATTAGAAAAGGTACCATATCTGAGTAGCTATATTCTGAGCAAAAGATAAAGAGCTTGAATAACAGTGGCACTATCATTTTACTCTGTATTCTGTATGTTTAAATATCACTCACATATTTGAAGCTGTATCAACATATTCAATTCTAACATGATTTACCATATGTGGTTCTGTATTATAATATGTTCCTTGTGCTTTAGTGTACCTGACTAATTCTCCTTGTTTTCCACTCTTAATACCAGTAAAGTATGTCTAAATGAACCATCACTTATAAAGCTGAAAGCTGATATTTACTTAATCAAAATTAAACTTCCTAATACCTATTAAAGGGAAAATCCATTTGGGGAAAAACATAGAGGCTAATGCTCATATTATTTTTCAGACAATAAAAACCCTTGCATAATCCTATTATGAACATTAGCATACATTTCACAGCCCACCTGGCAAACAATACAGATTGTGACTCTGTGTATTTGAAATGCAATCCAGGGCATTGTAGTAAGGAAAATGATAAAATCTACAGCTGTGTCAGTGGGTCAAAAAACGGTCATGGTACATTTCTCAGACACCAGGGATGACCCAAATAGACTTTTATAAAGACCAGCTGTATTAGAAACATGTTTTCCCAAGCCAAAACATATCTGAAGCTGCAGCAATGTGGGCAGTAGGGGGATGATGGGGAGAGAGAACATTACCTGTTTTTAGTGATTCATAGTTAAATGGAAACAAAAGTTCAGCATCCTGTGGAATGGGAATTCTTATTACAAAATGTTCTTTAGGAGACAGAGAAAGTACAATATCTGCTGTCAGTAAACTAATTCTTTACCAGAATTTTCAAAGAGGTAATTCTAATCATTTTGAGAAGTTTTAATCTGTATGGTTGAAAGACTTTAGATTTCTCCCATCTCATGTTTAGTGATAGTGACTTATTTTGTTGATATACTTAATAAGAATTCAAAAAAAAATATTTAGCATACTATGATGATACACGCTGTGCTCCTTTGATTGGATTGGCCTGATTCTTTTGCTTCTTATTTCTTTCTAGATGCGGGTTGAATATAAAATATAAATATGAAATCACATCCCTAAAGAATATATGTGTGGTTTATATGTTCTAGCTCCATTCCTTTCTAAAAATTGAAACAACAATGCTACTACCATTAAATGCTGTTTTGTGAGACAAAGCATGTATCAAAATACCCGGTACTATTTGTACAGGCTTACTGTATTGTTTAGCACTAGCATTAGTAGACACATTGGTATTTTCATTTCACCACTCACAAGATTCATAAATGAAAAGATTTGTAATTGAAAGATTTTATCATTCTAAATCTTTTTTTTAATTTATTTCAGACACATGGCTCCCTTAACTTATACCTAACTTTAAAGGCAATCTCATTCGTCATATTTCTTCCTGTGAAATACAGATGAAATTTGTTCTTTTAAAAGGTACTTCAGAAATTTAAATTAAGTCTGACTGGGTGATATATTCATAGTTTTCTGATATAGTCAATGTAACTCTGAGTGCATATTTAATAACTAGTCTAAGCCATTAATGATGAATTTTCTGGAAAATCATAAACTTAATTCACCTTTCTATATGAATATACACTTCCAGCTGCATCAATAAACAAGAAGTTCCATTTCTTGCCATAGCACTGAATGAACGTCACCCTCTCCCCACATTCCAACCGCAGTGTATCTTCTTATTCCAGAGAACTTGGGTTAAGAAAGCAGAAGTCACTGCCCTAATAAATGAAAGCACTAAAATATTGCTTCACAAATACAGAGAGGTACACCTGGCTAAAGCAGGATTGACAAGAGCAATTTATAGAGTGTAAGAGTAGGCAAAGCCTCTTTAACGTACTACAGATGATGCTATTTTTAATGCAAAGATTTATACAGCTATGGCCAGAAATAGAATTTTCCACAACTTAAATTGAGTCCCATTGCAAGGAAAAGACTAGTCCATGGCAAAGCTGAACAATATGCACAGAAGAAAGGAAAATTGAGGCCATTATAAGAAGAGAGGTGCTTATTGTGTTGCCAGAAGAGACACTACTTTTTGTCCTCTGATGGCAAAATGTTTTTTGTTAGTTTCTTAATTGCAAGGACTATTAGTTAAGGCTTTACTGTAACAACTAGAAGCTCCAATTTAATAAGAAGCACGGTGGTTTCTGTCTAAGGTTCTAATTTTATAGATCATTCTTTCAACATAAGAAATAGACCAGCCAGGCTCTTTATGTTCTATGGCTATGTCATTCCTAAAGCCATTGAAGTGCCAGAGAAAGGCCGGAGGGCCTTGCTAGGAAGTGTCACTTGTCGCTTGTATTTGCTTCCCTTAGGTGAGAATTCTTTAGGTAGCCAAGCCTAGCTGTAGAATCCTAAGAGATCTGAATAGTTCTGAGTTCCAGTTGCATTTTGTGGAAAAGAAAAGATTACAGTGGTCAGAACATTGGAATGTTGTAGTTTCACATGAGGTGCTGTTAATACTTACTGTCTAACATTAAAAGAACAGGGGGTCAGGGAGATGGCTCAGTGGAATAAGTGCTTCCCTGGCAAGCGCAAGGGCCTGAGTTTGATCCCCGGCTCTGAAAAAAAAAAAAAAGAACAAAGAAGAAACTTTCCAGATTTTCTGCCTGACTGAAGTTCTATCCATAGTTCAAAGCTTAGTTTTAAGTGTTGTTTTTCAAGGAGGCTCTCTAGTTCTCTTGACTGCACACTTATAGACGTGGTATGGAGGCCCGATTTAGGTGGTTTTTAACTGTGCTGGAGGGCTTGTGCCCCAGCTTTTGTCAGTGTCAGATGCTGGAGTGCAAAGGTACTTTTTTTCTCCAGAGATTTACCACCCAGTGGACACCTTGCCTCAGAGACAAACTTGCCTTTCCCTGACCCTGGAGGCAGCCAAGCCAGAAAACATAGGCAGTTCCAAAGTGGGGTTCACATTGGTGCTATTCACACTCAGAGCTGTCCACAGGGTTCCTGCAGTGGAACCCTGTTTTAGGTTCTGCTTTCAGGGAGCTAGGACTAAAGCTACAAGCCTCCTTAATATTTACCACTGGGAAACTCCACATAATCTTTCTGTGTTCTACTTGCATTTCAATATTCAATGAGCAGACAAATCTTACAAAAGAAAGGGTCATAACTGCACTCTGATCAAACTCCAGGGTTTTCCTCTGTCAATGAATTTTAGTTTCCCAAATTTCTCAAATCCTGTACATTTGAAGGCCTTACAATGAGAAATAATTTAGTTTACATGATGACTTTGACATATATCATAATGGCTTTGTGTTCATACACAGTTAGAGGTAAGATTTGAATGGGATTTCTGGATACTAAGAAGGAAACCACACACACATATTGTCCACTGGGAAAGCTACTTCTATCCCCAAATGGACATCCCAGCCTGTAAGATGAAGCAGTTGGTGAACTGAACGTAAAGAATTAGTTGATATAGTGCTATGAGCTAGGGCAGAAGCAAGTATTCATAAATGCTTGCCTTTGCACTTCTTTACCTTAATCCTGAAATATTTCATCATAATTTTGTTATCTCTTTAGATTCCTTGAGCCATTACCAGCCCCATTTTTTTAGCAGTAAGATTTATTATTTTTATTTTTATTTTTTGGCAGAACTGGGGATTGAACTCAGGCCCTTATACTTGCCAGGGAAGTGCTTATTCCACTGAGCCATCTCCCCCGGCCCCTCAGCAATAAGATTTAAAACTCGAGTCAGATTCAGATTCTGATTCCCTCATCTGGGGTGTCATTGACTTGACTTGACTATTCCTAGTTTGTTACCAGAAACCCTAGTGCCCAGTCAGCGAGGCACACCCACTGGTTCTTATGGTGTTCATACTTGGCTTATGTCAGGCAGAGGGTTTCAGGCTTTGCAATGAATTAATACTTCATTAACATATTTAATAAGATTCAGACATGACATCATTGATGTGCTCCAATTAATTCCTGTGGGTATCACCGAAGTGGAAATGTTCCTGAGGGCAAACATTTAGGAATTTTATTGATGGTAAGGGGTAAGTTTTTGTTTCATTAGGGACAATATTCTCATACTTTTCTAAGTTAATGGTACAAATGCAAAAGTACAGCTTCTCTTTAAACCCTTCAAATGTCCACAGAATCCATCCATTAGCAGGGAAAGAGATTTCTCTCTCCTGATAAAATCATGTTACTGTGTAGTTCTCAAACTTATTTCTTCTACTTGAAATAACTTTACTGCTCCATTGGATGATTCTATGTACTTTTATTTCAAGCTAAACCTTCACTAGGAAAACATTTTCCAGAACCTTGAGGCTACAATTATCTGACTAGTTTCTGACTACCCAGAGTATGTCTTTTTTTGGTTCAGTTTATTAATAGGGTATGTTGAAGTCATCATTTCCTTTCTGTCTATCATAGGTTGACAGGCTTGTCTAAGTTAGAGCCTTTTTCTGGTCTCATATAGCACAGAGAATCAAAGTGTGACTCATACATTATAGTGTAACCCTATACACATTATGCTTAGCATAAAGTTTAGCGTACAGTGGATGCCAAACGTACAATTGGAAGTGTGGGCATGTGCCTATCATACATCCCATGGCACCATCATTATTAGGTCTCTAAGATGAAAGGGAGGTCAGGAATGTCATATGTTTCTTTAACCCACTTCCTTGACCCATTGTGACCAAAGGGTGTCATACAATCAAGTGTAGAAAGGAATCCACTCCTCTTCCCTTCTCTTCTAGCACACCTTGCCTGGAATCAGCCTTAGACATCACCAGCCAGAGAATGTCTCTAAGTGGGTCAGAAGAAAGGGTCATGACTGGCTCAAAAAGATCTATGGAATCTGTCATCCAGCAAGGAGCAAGACCCTGTTAAGTGTCAACTGAAGCACAGATACTAAGAATATGGGAGAATGTGTATTACATGAATTGTGTGTTGCTACATATGGAAAAATCTGTTTCTTCTGTGGTTATTTCCTAAAGAAGAAATTATGTAAGAAATGCATACATGTGCTATAAACTCGTATACTTCTAAAGTGACACATATATATTCATGTCACCATAGACTTTGAGCAGATATCTGGGATTTAGAGAGTAGCAATTTGCTGTAAGAGAGACACCAGCTTCCTTTGATTCTGAGTCATGCAGCACTGGGGTTGTGTTCCATAGATATAGAGTCCACTGCAGTGCGCATCTGTCCCCTCTGATCTGTGTGTCTCTGGCCCATAAGGCACAAACCTCATCCTGCAGCCTTCCAGTGAAGCTAGAGGGAGGGGCTGAGAGAACATGAGCTATGGGGTCGTTTCCAGCTTTCTCTTGCTGAGTGAATTTTGGGATGCTACCTGATTTCCTGTTATTTGCTCTACTCATCTATACAATGAAGATAATAGCATCTATATGTCAAAACTTTTTTTTGAGAATTACAGGGAATATGTGTTTGTCAAAAACCAATGAACTTATCCATTTATTCAATGAATATTTATTGTGTACTTACTGAATGCCAGAATACACTGAACTAGAACAGGAAGGTTTAAGCAATGCATATGGTTGTCTGTGTTCTGTGGCAGGGACTAGAGCTAAGGCATGCTGAGAGAGTTCTCGAATGGATCTTATGGGCTGATAATAGGAGCTGCTATAAGACTTGAAGCCGAGGTAGTTAGCCAGGTACAATGATGAGGTGTCTTGGTTCAGGCTACTATAATAACAATGACAACAACAACAACAATCAAACATAAGTTGATGGCTTAACAACTCATTTCTTATGGCTTTGGAGGCTGGGAAGTCTAGGATGAAGATGCTGGCACAGCCAGTGCCCAGGGAAGGCTCCTTCCTGGTTTCAGTGTTCTTATTCTATCCTCTCATGGTGAAAAGCAGGGCAAGCTCTGTTCTACATGAGAGAGCCCCTCTGGGAATCGCTACATCCAGAGACCATCACAGAGAGTTAAGATTCAGACCTATGGGAATCTGTGGAGAGACATAAATATTCCCTTCATGACCTAGGGAAATAAACTTTTAGGTAGAGCAAACAGCAACTGCAAAGGCCCTGGGGTTAGAGCAGGGCTAGTGTGTTTTGATAACACCTCGAGAGCTCCTATGCCAGGAGAGTTCCAGGCTGGCAAGGAGGAGAAGAGATGAGACGAGACAGTGGGTGAGATGATGGAGAAGTTAGATCCCTGCAGGCCATTAGAATGGCTTTGGCTTTCACTCTGATGAGAGCAGAAACCACTGAAGCGTTTGGAGAAGCAGGCTGGCTTAATAACATCACTTGTGCTGTAGGTTGTGAAAAGAGTAAATGGAGGTCAGAACCCTGGTGTGCAGGTGGCTGCAGTGGTAAGAACAAGAGGAAGGTAGCAAGGGTTGGACTGGCACCACTGGATTTAGTCAGCCTTGGTGTAGATGGTATCTAGACTGCAATGAGGAGCAATTAGAGTTTGAAAAAAATTCCAAGATGTGTAAGTCACTATCAGGGTTTTGACAACTTCAATGTCTATTTGATACAGCAATGATTTTTGATGTAGCAATATTTCTGATAGTAATGTTTAAAACGCCTTTTCCATGCCAAAACCCCCACAGGAAATGCCATAGATATGAATATTCTGCATGTGAAACACCAGACATGAGCATTGAATACTGTGGCAAGCTATTTTCGTCTTCGCTAATAATCTCAAAAGCTGAGATACTCCATGAGTTTTCTTAAGATGATTTGTTATGGCGATGAAGTCTCAGTGTAAAGTAGGTAGAAACAAAGCCATTCTGGGGTACTAGAAGTTGCATTCCACTTCCATGCTATGCTATTTGCATTTGAATAAATTTGGGTACCTGCAGGTACTCAAAATGAGGGTTTATCAGAAGGGGACTCAGGCCATGGTCAGCTGGCTTCCATGGTGGAAGGGTACAAATCTTCTGAGTTTGTGATGGGCTGCAAACAAAAGAAGGGAAGGGCAAGGACAAGAATATCTCCCTTTGGGTAACACCCCAGCAACCAACCTCCAGCCAGATCAACTCCTAACATCACTGTCTTCTATACTCATCAGTTAATGAGTGTGTACCTCATGGTCAAATCATTTTTTTAAAGCTCTGTCTTTGAACACATGATATTAATAGGGGAACATTTTAGCTTTTAAAAATATTAGCTTTTTAAAAGCAAAATAAAGGGCATTGGGACAGTGAGATAGCTTAGCTGTCTAAAATGCCTGCTTAGACAAGCTTAGGCAAGTGCAGGAACTGCATTTTGATCCCCAGAACCACATGTTGTGCCAGCCCTGCCCCCAGGGTGGGTGGAGCTGGTCACAAAAAGACAAAAAACAAACAAACAAAAAAAGAATAAGGGGCATAGTGGGGCCATTAAAAAGCAGACAGATGGAAGTCAACCTCATCAAAAAGAGGCAAAAGAAAATTCAAGTACAAGCGATAAGGAATGAAAAGGGTGAAATCACCACAGACCCACTGGAAATTCAGAAGATTATTAATAGTTACTTCGAGAATCTTTACGCTCACAGAATAGAAGACACAGAAGAAATGGACAGATTCCTCGAAAGGTACAAATTACCAAAACTGAATCAAG
>PVKA01020703.1:0-39923 GCA_004027165.1 Ctenomys sociabilis
TGGTATTTTGAAGAAAAGGAAATAAGGTGGGCATTTGCTCATTTTAAATGTTACTTTTTGCATGAAACCATTTTTGCTCTTCCAATATTTTCTCTCTCCACAATCACACTCTGCCTTGCTTTATTATTTAGCCAGTGTCTGTGGCTCACAGTAGACTGTCTGCTTTTTAAAGGCAGGGATCATGGCTTATGTACCTACAGTCACAGTTGTGACTTTTCTCAAGAACTATCTGCTAAATTGATAACTGTCTTTCAGTTTTTAAAAAGTTTTATCCTATTATCTTTAATAATTACCATTCAAGTTTAATGATCACCTTAAGAAGGTAAAATTATGGTCTCCTTCTACTTAATAATTAAAGAATCTGAGGCACAGATAAGTTGAGCACTCTGTTCAAGCCACTACAGCAAATTATGGGGCTGGCCAGAAGGCAAATTAATATACATTACTCTCTGTACATTTTCCAGTGTGGCACAAAAAAGGGTAGCAGCTGCTCTTATTTTTGTTCCTCAGTCTTAGATGTTCACAGTGTTTTTTTTTTCCTTCAGGGATCATGATTCTCCAAATAACTATCAACCTAGCAAGGGCATATTTTGCAGCTGGGGCCTTTTACTGTGATGCAGCAGTATGTTTTCAGGCTAGTGTTTCAAGCAATTACTACAATCCCTTAACTGGTACCTGAGAGAATTATGAGTCAGAAATACTTATTGTATTCACCACAGTGGAGAACAAAAAGAATTAAACAAAGTAGATCAGATGGCTGTCGTGGAAATTAGTCAAGCATCTTACCCTGAAGAGCTTGTCATGATTTTTTTTTTTTTTTTGCTTACTAGTGTCCTTAGAAGACAAAGTCATGGTTAAATAAGATTAGGGAGAAAACAGGAGGACTTTGTGATACAATTGTAGGGGGTCTGAGAATGTCCTCTCTTCCAAAATTGTTTTCCTGATTGATAACTGAAATTCTACCATGAGACGTTTACAGCTGTAAGTTTGAAAAGCATGTTTTGTTGAAACATAAGTCTTCCTGAAAAATAAGAAATGAAGCAGAGGATAATTATTTACAAATGAAATCTCTTTATTCTGTTATTTAAAAAATATCTGATTATAGGTAAAAGTGTAAATTTCTCCAGAAGATATTTTATGGCATCTAAGTTATAAAAATGCATATGGTTCAGATAGAGAGAGCATAGGAAAATACAAATTAATCATTTAAAAGTATTTGGAGAGAATACTGACTTGTATTAGGATGTTGACTTCTGATTGTGGGAAATAATTAAGTGGAGTCATAGGCTTATTTTTTTATATAGGGTAACTCATAGTGTATTGATAATGAGCTCTATTTTTGAAGAAAAGATTGAATGATACAAATTTCTGTCTCTTCCATTTGCACCTGGCAATACTAACTTACAAAACACTGTGCTCATAGGTGGTGGGTGTCTATAGACTCCAGGGCAGTGGCTGGGCTATACCAACCAGCCATTTTAAAGAATAGTGCTATCTTAGTGATAGTAAAGCTTGCATTTTTGAGACAGTATTGGCATAAGGATACAGTTTTATTTTTATTTCTGTGAAAGTATAAACTGTTTATCTAAAAAGTCAAAATAAATAAGGCTTTATTTAAAAAAAACTGTCCAATTTAAAGTATTTATTTCTGGAAATACTACAAGCGGTAAATAGAGCAACTTGAAGCCACATTGGGTTCCTTACAATGAAAAAAGAAATACAAGGGAAAGAAAGAAAAATTGGATAGTCTTGTGAATTAATTACCAACTTGATTCCTCTAAACAATCTAGTGATCTTAGAAACATTGGGAGAGAATTCTGTAATGATATGGTTCTGGGCTTGAAAAATACAGAAACCCAGGGTATAGTATGATTTATCCACCTGAGAGACTATGAGATATATTCTGCTCTAAATAGCTTCATTTCTGCCTCAGCAGGACACCTAAAGAGCAAATGCCTATTTAATTAATGCCTGCAGAAGTCCTTTAATGGTGCCCCTAGAAGGAAAAGATATATGTGTAAATATGTAGGTTACAGAGGAAGACAAATTCACAAGACATGTAAAAGAAATAGATGGGCAAGGACAGTCCATTGGCATACTTAATTAGAATTTGGTCTGACAACACAATGTGTGGATGATGAAAATGGAATCTGATCACAATCTGAGCTGGAAGCCCTTCCTTTGCCCTCTCCCTGATCCAAACATTTGCTCCAAGTTATTAATGCTTGTTTCTTGATATCTCGTGATGTTTGAACTCTTCAGTATTACCTTTGGCTCAGTGGTGGGATGACAGTCATCTTTGCTTTTTCTGTTTTTTAACAAATGCAGTAAAGGGGATTGAACCCAGCAAGCACTGTGCTACAGTCCCAACCCATTTTTTCTTTAGAAATTTTTAAAATTTTGCTTTAGGAGACAAGTTCTCATTAAATTTCCCAGACTACACTCTCACTTATGAGCCTTCTGCTTCAGTTGGGTGGGATCAAAAGTTATGCCTCTTTTCAGGCTTTTCTGTCTGTTTTTTTCTGAGAATAGGTTTTCATGCTGACAAACCACCTTTCTTAATCACTCACTCCAGCCTTGTCTGGTGAAGCCTAGCTTTACTCAGGGCATAACAAACATACATAGGTAGGCATAACCATCTCTGCCCAGGTTTTTCTAGCTTGATTAGTTGAAAGCAATTGATGACCAAGCAAGATATTTTTTATTGAAAAACAGGATTTGGTATAGGATCCTTTATATTATTTCCTGTGGACAAACTTGGGATATGTGCAATAAATGTATTTATACCTTCATATAGCACTGCTTGGAGGCCAGGGAAGTTCAAACTATCCTCCAGCATACACTTATATCTGGAGTTCTTCAAAATTCACTCTTCTCTTTTTATATTCAATTTTATTGCATACTGATAAGCCTTCACTTTCTCCAAAACCACATACAATGATTTGCAGAGTTATGCAGTACTGAGCTGCTACACACTCTCTGAAAGTGTATTTATAATCATGTAGTTCAAACCTATTTCATTTGTTCATGAAATCATAATTTAACATGTGCAAAGACCAAATTCAATAATGCATGTATATAACATTAAAGATTCAAATTTGTGAGTCATTTTACTAGAGGTCTAACAATGCTAGTGACTAAAATCTATTGATGAATATCTGTGGTAACACAACAGACCCAGAAACAATTTGAAGATATGTGACTATAGGTAGTGGCATTTAAAATAGCACACTCTGATTTCACAAATTGTGAATTTCTCTGATTAACTTCTACTAAGCCAGACTTCTAACTACCTTCCACTTCTAGAAGCTGAATCTAAAATCATTGATTGTGGACAATTCCACACAGCCTGATTTGTCTAAGACTTCATATCCAATATAACCTTGATAAAGGGCTGGGAATCAGAGAAGATATTAAGCTTCAGGAAGGCAATTTTAATTATAATGTAGTGACAGATGGTTTCCTAAGTACATGATTGGTACGAATCATTGGAAACTTCTATGTTAGCACATGTTGAAAATTCACACTATCAAGTCTGGTTGGGCTTTATTATGTAAGTGTGTTTTCTTCAGTTCATTTTCATAGTACCAAGAAAGGCCAGAAGCTTCAATTATGAGTGTTTCTGAAGATATCTAGGTCATTGGGTCACAAATTTCAACTCCTATTATATGCACACATCACTTGAGTTTACCAGAAACACAAAGGATAAGTGTTTCTGGAGATATTTAGAGCATTTCCCTGACCTTAAGCAAAAATGCATTGAAGATTTAATTTTATGGGTGCCACCATCCTCTTTATGTAATAGCCATTGTAAAACAATGAATCTCAGCTTATATCCCACTATAGATTCCAAAAATGGTGTCTATATATCAGATCTGAAAGCTGACTACTGGTCACCATGCCATTGATATCTACCACCCTCTTTTAACGCACATTTTAGCAGCCACATATCTCATTTGTGTTTGCAGTAGTGATACTAGACAGGACACACTAGCAGTCTTACCATAGATGCAATACATTTAAACACATGTACATATGTAATAGTGCATGTATGTATGTGTATATATTTATATATATACATATATAGTATACATAAATTTAAAAGTATGCTATTGCCTTAGGTCTATAATTTGAGATGCATTCATATCAGTGCCAGATGAAATTAAGCAAAAAGTTGAATCCAGAAGTTGGATCCCATTTTTGCCATATCTGACCAATAGATATCAGCCTCATGTGCCAAGGGCCAAATGCTATACCGCTCTCTAGAAGTCAAAAGAAAGAATTTCAATTGCTTTCCATAAAAAAACATTTGCCCCCACCCTGATCCACCAGCCCCACCTCCCACCCTAAACAAATGGTTTTCAGTTCCATCAAATCCTTCATGTTTTGTTTTCAGGACTGTCCTACCTTTCAGTTAGTGTAGTTCTATCACCTCTCAAAATAAAAGCAAACCAATTGATTTGGTCTTCAAGGGACAGAAAAGGCACAAATTTGCACCACTTCAATCTTTGCCACTGCGACGATGTCTTTCCTCTTGGCAAGTAGATAAGATCATTCTTACCATCAGGATTTTCACTTCTGCTCTTTCTGTAGTGGTGATGTTGGATATTCGGTCATTATTTACCAATAAGAAACACATTCATATTATGAGGATAACATCAAAGGAAAACAGTCATGTGCTAATCATAGAACTCATGTTAAGGCCACACAGTCAATTTTAAAAAGTCACAGAATGGAATAATTTAGAAAGATTTTTCTTTCTGGATTCTACATTGTTTTCCAGTAGTAGAATTTATTCTTTAACACCATTTCGAAAAAAAAAAAATCAATGGATTGGTAGCCACAGTTCTTAAGTCAATAGGTCCCTTTCTTGAAGCAGCCATTTGAGAAAAAGTGAGGATTTGCTCTTGGGAAGAATACCTGAGTCAGTTCAATGAGCAAATTTAGTCACTACCAGGAAAGAAAACTGTCAGGTTCTTCATATTTCCAGGAGGCAGTACCAGCACAGAAACATGCAAACCAACGAAGATCATAACATACTCACCCTACTCCTTGATCTCTAACCAGTCTTGTGGATTCACAGGAACTTCTGCTAAGACCCAGGAAGAGCCATCAATCTGTAATGATTCTTGCCTACACACATAACAGTGTCAATAAAAAGTCATTGGGGTCCATCTTAACCCTGGGTATCCAAAATTTCTACCTTGAGAGGTGGCTCCTGCCAGTAAAAGGTCCATTTTGTTGCAGGTAAAAGCAGATGCAGATTCATGTCCATTACCCAAGGCCCAAGAATGTCAAATAATTCTGAGTGTGGAAGAGAAGTGATTAAGAGATGGTGGCATAGCAGAGGAGAATTTTAGACATACATAGAAGAAGAAATACACACAAACTGAAATACAGTTACAATGCCATTTGTCTAAGCTCCACCAACTACGGAGCTAAGGGAATTTAAAAATAGGCTGCATCAAACTGTGAATTTTTATTATCTTTGAATAGAAAAGAGACCTGCTAAGCAAATGCATGAGATTTGAAAAAAATAATAAAGAAGGGCCAGGAAGATAGCTCATTAGAATAAGCACTTGCCTAGCAAGCGCAAGGGCCTGAGTTCCATCCCCGGTTGTGCAAAAAAAAAAAAAAAAAAAAAAAAAAAAAATGCTAGCAAGACAGGAGGAACCTGTTCAAATTTCTTAAGAGAACAAAGATGTTTAGATACCGTAAAAGCCATCTACATACAAATAAGATCAATTTTAGTTGTATGCAATTTTCAAAACTATCAAAGCAATTTCTCTGAATTTCTCCCTAAATATGTGTGAGGCACATCAGTCAGTTTCTTTTAGTTTTTCCATATCTGAACTGCACTTCTTTACTAATACTGAGTCATAACAATAATTTTACCATTAATTTAGATAACGAAGATTTAACTGCATGATCTTATTTGTTCCTTTTTTCTCCTTACACGCTTTACAAAATAAGTAAAGGAACCATGTATTGCTCAATTTTCATTGGCATCAATGGGGGTCAGAATGGTTCCATTTAAAATTTGGTTCCATTCTTTTTCCCAAAGAACACACAATGCTGTTTTTCATCTTAGAAGATATGGATAATGAACTCTACTTAAATACCTGGCTAGAACTAAATCCAGGTATAAATCTTGGATGAGGTAAGGTACCGTTTATAGTAACTTCTCATCCTCATCACATAGCTTGTGTCACTGACCCCACTCCTATCAGCAAGGTAGGTGGGCAAGTCAAAGTGGCACTCTTTAGCCAAGATTAAGGCAATGAAATTGGGTTAATTCATAAAAACTTAAAAGTTTGAAGCAACAGGCAGCTATTGATGGCAGCTGATGTGCATATATGGTAATTCTGTAGCTAAATCTCCATTCTGCTGTGATTCACAGCGACAGTCTTTAATTGGCAGTGTCACAAAACCCTGCTGATACGAGCTTATCCCTAAAACAGCCTACTGGCTTTTAATGACTGCATTTGCACACATATTGAGATAGAAAACTAACATGGGTGATTTTCAGGGTAAAAATTTCAAACTACAATTCTAATTTCTGTGATCTTTGCTCTGCATTTATAGTCCACCAAGGAAGGAACAAGTGTACTTTGTTTAGGCCTTATTATTTCAGGTTGGGAAGCTAGTAAAGCCAAGCAGTGTTTTGTTGCTGGCCTGCAGATCCAGTTCAGGGGCAGCCTCAGTTACTGATTTTGTTTTAAATTTCTTGTATTTACAAAATAAAATTTTAAAAATGCCTATTACGTTAGCTTAATCATGTAACTAACAGCAGCCTGAAAAAATGCTGGTACTTTAAATGATTTTTCGAGAATAGGATCATGTCATGGAGGAAAAAGTCAACAATTTAACATAATAGTCCATTTTTCGTTATTTAAGGTTGTAGGAGTGAGACAGAGAGATAAGTAATAAGAGTATTTCTTCCTCTTCTGGTTTCAGAAATAATAGGTGCAGAAATGTTTTTGTAAAAGTAAAAGCACTTATAAATGTCAAATTTCATGATTACTGTTATTTTTAGTAGTCAGGATTGAGAGGTGGAATGCCTTAAATATGCCATTTACCTAGTTACCAAGGTAGTTGAAAATGAACCTGATTCTTATGGAAATATATCACGTGCAACCAGACTCATATTACTTTTTGGGGGACTGGTGCAATAAATTGTTGCCAACATTTTATCACAAGAGGTAATCCTGAAATGCAGCAGAGATTTGTGACACCATTAGCTGTGTGACCTTCTCAAAGTCATCAATATCTCTGAGTCACACTTGTTCTGCGAAATGATGGTATATTCAACAGTTATATTAACTGGGGACAGGATACAGTAAAGAAGTTTAATTTTTAAGCCATTCAGCTAATATAATAAAACTTCACTGATTTGCACCAAGGGGAGGGATTGTCTGAATGAGTAAAGCAAGCCCTGAATCAGAAAATGGGCCTGAAGAATGATAGTCTTATTACTTTAAGTTTAATTTATAATTCAAACCTACTATGAAACATTGAAGATCCTTGTGAGAACTATTTTAGTAGATAAATTTCTAATGAATATGATTATATCTAATAAAATATTTCCAATATTTGAAAAAGGGTTTGTTCTCTTAAGGGAAAATCCCATTGACAGTCTAGTATAAACTCTTCATTTGCTTAACAAACATCTCTTGTCTCCATTTCTAATAATACAAAGTCAATTTATAGACTGGCCCCTGTTTAGCTTATCACAGATTATTATTTACAGGGCTCCAAATCCACAAGATTTCACTGTCATTTCTACCTCCTCTTCCACTGCTTTGTGTTTAGCATTACCACTAAGTAGTGGTAGAACAGCCAAGTTCTTCTCTTGCCCCATTTTCTTGCTCATTTACAGAAGACAGCAAGTAGCAAGAAGAAAAAAGACAAAGGCAAGCTCCTTGGTAATCCCAAAAAGGAATTAGCAATTGTTGAGTGTGCATCACTGACCATGCTATTATCCATAGCTGAGAAAAGATTTGACTTATTTCAAATGTTGGCTGAAGAAATGACCAAGAAAAGTAATCTGAAAATTAACAGGCAGGTAGTGACATGGTCAAACAAGTGGCAAATATTTCAGATCTACTGCAATATCCTCTATTTGCTTATCAAAATTCAGATAATCAGGAAATTGTGAGATGGAAATAAAGTTACTTGGTAAAATATTTGCAGCAGTGCTAGCTGAGGAAAAAAGCTCCATTGCTAGTTAATCAGCAAACAGGTGACCTAAAATTTTGAGGTCTTCATGATACCAAAATATCTGGGTGAAAAGTAAAATTTAAACCACATTATGTGCAGTTTTCATTTATATAATATCACACGTCTGGTAATTTGAAAACTTCTGGGTACATGACATCATGTGATTATGTCAAGCCATCTTGATATAGTCCATAGCTTCTTTTTCCTACGCTGAGTAGGAATGATGAGTTCATGAGGGCAATGTATCCAATCCAGTTTAACTTTCATTCTGCAGCTCCCTTCAATGATATAATTAGCTTCTTGGTGGCCTGCTAATAACATGAGAAAAAGATCGGAAAGAAAGTGCTAAATACTTTTGAGTATCATGTTAGCCATTGTAAAAATCAAATGAACCAAAAACTTGGATAAATTGTCAATGTCATCAGTTCATATTGGTGGGAAAGGAAGTTAGTGCTTTTCGACACATAGTAAAACCTTGATTAATTGGATTCCATAAGGAATGATGGAATTTTCCATTAGAATACCCATTTTGGTTCATTCTTGGCTAATGACATGTTTTCTTAAAATGCTTGTATCCACTTTCTTGCCTCAGGGAAGCAGCCTCTAATGTTTGTGGCTCAATCCAGATGGAAAGAAGTTATAGGAGAAAGAGCTGAATGCGATCTAACCACAGGTTATCTCTTGACCAGTGATTAAAACATCATTTCCTTGAGATCTTCTTTTTGGGCACTAGTGATGCTTTCTCATCAATGTGAAGTTCTGAGGGGGATAATTCAGTTAGTTGGGGTACTGGTTGTATGAGTTCTCGTTAATCAAGGTTTTACAATGAAAGGCCTTATTAATAACTGGTAAGATATTAAGATGAAGTCAGTTGTTTTTAAATTTATTTATTTGAAAGTGCTCTGAATCAGTGTTTCCAAACCCATGTTTTACTGCAGACTGGCAAACTAACTTTTGCATCAGGATCCTGAGGCATGGAAAGGAAAAGAGAAGAGTGGTGGTACAACCATTGTATCTGAAGGAGAAATGTTTTGGCTTGCCTGTCTGTTGTTCTGTGGTTGGGAAACACTGTTGTTCATGTTAAGATTCCCATCACATCTTGATTGTCCAAGAGCTGATCTCACATGCTTCAATACCATTTTCATACCCTTTGGGCTGTGGAGAATTCTGTTTTCAGGTCCTCTCTTGTACTTACCCAATATACCTTTCCATGTCGTGATGTCATGACTTCTGAGTGACCCTTCATTTCTTGTTGCTTGGATGATGGCTACTCTTTCATTCTAGACCCAAAGAGTGTTAAGAACCAAAGGAATTCCAAGTAATATGCATTTTCTCATGATGGCAGCATGGCTTACAGTTAGACCTACCTGAACCAAGAACATGGCTAAGGAGAAGCCAAATCAAGCATTCACACACATAAAATCACAGTTAGGTGGCGCATTTGTTCAGAGACAGAAAATATCTTTAAAACTTCTCTATATGTGATGACCTATTAAAGAAAGACCCCATTTAACTTGAAAACCAATCTTGTTCTTTGGTTTTCAAGTTAAGTGGGGCCAGCTTAAACAGGCCACCACATATAGAGAGCAACATTGCAACATTCAAACTCCTAATTGAGGAAGTCACCCTTAATCAACCAACTTCTATGAACAACCATCACATATTAGAAAAAAGAAATTATAACCTGACTTTTCACTAGATGGGTCTAATTTCACATATTACTCAACTGTGACAGGTGAGGACAGTCTCACAGTAAAGCCTTGGGCTCATGAAAGCCTAGATCATTGGAACCCATATAATGGCCTTTGTAAAGTAACCAGTGTGGTGTGTCAGGGAAGAGAAGAGGTGTCAATGGGGAGCCTCTGTCTGGGAGTTTAAGAAGGGACCCGAGTTAGATCAAAAATGTGGGCAGTGCCCTAAAGTCTTTCTGACTCCCAAAGCTGCCAAGCAGGGGAATAACCTGGTCATCCCACTTTATGTGTGAGTCTTGTGCTCTCTCCTCAATAATAAGATAACAGTCTTGCCGATTACTCGTCACTAAGGGTACCCGGTTGTGGTGACATTGAGGCTGACCTTGGAGTCACCGCCCCCGCTGCCGCACTCTCCTTTGTCGTACCACCATTTGTTTTTCAATTTGTCCAAGAGGCCTTGCTCATTCAGTTTTAATACTGCCAGGTTAACAGCATTTCTTGAAACGATAAAACATAACTTGTAAGAAAATGCACAAATGCTTAGGAAATCGTTAACGTATAAAAAGGAGCACAAGAGGACAAATTGGCTAAATTTCACAGAACGTGGAGCTATAAAAATGTCTGTACAGCAAATACAGGGTTAAATATTGGAAGGTGGCATGGAGGATAACATTTGCTCAAAACTGAAGTGTGCGGGATGGGGAAATTGTCTTTGAGAAAAAAAGTAACAAGAACACCACATCCATGCAATTAACATTCGTCACATATGGCACCATAACTTGGCTTTTACCATTTAAATTGAAAAAGCCGTTGAACTGTAAAATTAAAACAGCAACAAACAGTCAGAGAGGACAACACAGAGAGAGAACATTAAAAAAACGGATGCATTAAATAGATGAGACCATAATTTACCGTCTTATTTAACTCCATGGAATATTGTAGATTTTAAACTTTTAAAAGTTACCTCAAAATCCACAAGAAAGAAAACGACAACAAAATGCATCAGGGTAGGTGGAATACTATAACAACACAGATATTGTTATATTATTCCACCCACCTTAATGCTGAGCCTTTAGGGGTTGCCACACCATAGCCTTTGGAATCCAGATTTCCACCAACTTTCATCGTATCGCACGGTTTTCTCTGCTCAATGTACTCATTCATGGTCGACTCCAGCAGGAAGGCAAACTTTCCCTTGGACTTCCGCACTCGGGCCACCCCATCTGCTGTTGTTTTGGTAAACACAGATGGCTCTGCCGATTTCATGTAAGACCACATTTTCTCGTACACAGCAATTTTGGATCTCTGCAACAAAGAGATAAGCGTTCTTTGAACTGCCAAAATTGAAAACTGAAAGAGGACCTAGTGCAGCAGTTTTCAAACATTTTTGATTGCAAGCTGTGGAAAGAAAAACATGTTATACTGCAACTGAGGAGATGCATTCAGATATGTGTCAACATGTTTCTAAAGCAGGTTTTTAAAACCACATGTATTCTTGCCATGCAGTCCTCTTTTATATTTTCTATTCTAATTCACTTTAAAAAATGCTGCGCAAAGTCAGGCACAGTGGCACACTACTGTAATCCCAGCACTTTGGGAGGCTGAGGCAGGACAATAATAAGTTTGAACACCGCTCAGGGAATTTAATAACTCAGTGTGACCCTTTCTCAAAATAAAAAAAAATTAAAAAGCTGGGGCTGTATTTTAGTGACAAAACCTTGGGCTCAATCTCTTGTACTACAAAAATAAAGCAGGTTATGACCCATGGAATTTATTTTATGGACTTGCTAATTGGTTAAAATCCCATATGAATAACATATTATAATCTCTCAGTGAAGAAATCACTCCATGCAGTACCCTGCTATGTGTTCTTTCTGTACTTGCCAGAAAAAATCCTTATAAAAATGTACAATCATGCGAGGCCTGGTGGCACACATTTGTTAGGCTAGCACTTGGGAGGCTAAGTCAGGAGGTTTTCTGTGAGTTTGAGGCCAGCCTAGGCTACATAAGCAAGTTCAAGGCCAGTGTACACTATATAGGCTTTATCTTAAAACAAGCAACTCCAAATCCACAACAAACAACAACAGCAACAACAAAAGAGTGTACGGATTTTTCATCAGCCCTTCTAGCATAGCACATCAATTATTGTAATACAGCATTTCCTTATTCTGAGCTGATTCTTGTGATAACTCCAATTCTTTAGCACTATATGCAAGTTATTTAAAGAAGTTCTACAGGTTCTTTTGTATAGTGATCCTTGAAGCATTGCAAGGCTTTTTTCATGTCCCCTCTTCATCTTTTCATTACATGAAACTCAACTGATTGATATGTCTTCTAGAATTCTCGTAACTAACATTTTGTTCATAGACTCATTCTAATTTGTGATGTCTCTTAAATTGGTATATCTGAAAATAAGATGGCACTCCTGAGTATATGATCACAACAGAGACAAAATAAAACTGTTTCTTGTCATTGGAGCATTAATTTATATGTGTGGCCTGATTTTGCCTTAATGTATTTAGTCATTTATCCGTCCTTTAAACAAATATTTACTGAACACTTGGCATAGATAAAGCAGTCTAATGGAAGTATAAAAAGTATGAAAACTATATGAAGTGTGATTGAAAGCTAGCAAATATGTAAATTAAAATTTATTAAATTAAAATATATATTGCCACTAATCCTCTTCAAAATACTCTCCTTAATTTTGAACACACTTATATAATCATTTTGCCACTTTCTGAAGCAGTTCTGGGAGTTTTCTTTCATGAGTGTCTTTAGGTGCATTGTTGGAGTTGCCGCAACACTATGAATTGGGAAGATCTAGAAGTGGTATGGTGCCAAATCTGGTGAATAAAGTAGACGAGGAAACATTATAATACTTTTATAAACCTGTCTTTATGTTGGATGACATATGACAGCAGTATTCACTATATTTTTAAACACAGTTTATGAAGACATTCACAGAAGAGAACTTGCAGAACTATTTTATTTTAAAGAGAAAAAATTCAAACCAAGATTATAGGAGGGTAACAATGGTTAATACATTGTGTATTACTATCATTTAATTAAAATCCAAGATATTAGCATTTAATTGTCCAAACAATATTAGCACAAATCTTCAAACCTTTCTTTTCATTGAAGTAAGAGAAATTAGTAGGATAACTATCTTACCAGTTGTATATATATATTTTTTTTTTTAACTTTTCCTTTCTTTTGTCCATTCCCCCATCATAGTTTTTCTTTCCCTTTGAAGTCTTTTATCCCATTTTACAATATTTACTATGCAATTTGGATCTTATTTACTCTTTCAGTTTCTCACACTAGGGGGCCAATTTGATGTTTACATAAGTGCTTCTGGTTCATTTCAATTATGAGTGTGGTCTCTAATTGCATGTGTTTACCTACAAAAGGCTCCAGTTTAGTCTTCTTTATGGTTGAGTAGTACTCTGTCGAATAAAAAGACCACAACTTTTTTCTCCATAACTCAGTTGTTGGGTATTTAGGTTATTTCCAAGATTTAGCTCTTACAAATTGTCCTCCTATAAATATGGGTGCACATGTGTCACTGTGGTATGATGTTTGTAATTCTTTTGGGAAGATACCCAGAAGGGGAATAGCTGGCTCAAATGGGACCTATCCTATTTTTTTTTGATGACTTTCCAAACTGGAATTGCATTAAGTCTGTATAACAGATTTGAAAGTATGGCCAATTGTTTTCCAAAGTGGTTGCATCAGTCTATACTCCCACCAACAGTCTGGAGGAGGGGTCCTTTTATCCCACAGCTCCTCAGCATCTGTTATTGGTTGATTTCTTATTTCAGTGTTATTTTGATTTGCATCTCTTGAATGACCAATTATGTTGAACATTTTTTCATATATGTATTTGCAGTTTGTATTTCTTCATCTCAGAAGTGTATATACATCTTAGATGCTCACTTTTGGATTGAGTCTTTAAATTAGAGAAGTCTATTTTTGAGTTCTTTATATGCTCTTAATAGTAGTCCTTTGTCCGAGGAACAGGTGGCAAACACTTTTTCCCCACATCTTCACTCTGTGTCTTCATTTGGTGTGCAAATGGTTTTTAATGAGATGAGATCCTAGTTGTGGATTCTTTGTGATAGTTCCTGTGTGACTGGGATTTTATTCATAAAGTCATTATTGGCAAAAATGTGTTCAAGAGTCTTACCTATTGTATCTTCCTTCTTAGAAGATTTAATGTTTTTGTTTTGATATTTAGATCTTTCATCTGTTTTGAATTTAATTTAGTGATAGTAAAAGACATAGATCCAATTATAATCTGTGGCGTGTGTAGAGCTAGTTTTTCCAGCACCACTCATTAAAGAGGCTATCTTTCTTCCCATGAATGTATTGGTAAATTTGAGTTGGCTGAGTATGTGTGCAGTTGTTTCATTGATCTTTGACTCATGTTTTTTTTTTTGGCCAGCAGCAAGATTTTTTTTTGTGATAACAGAGATTGAACTCAGGACCCTTCACTTGCCAGGCAAGTGCTTATTCTACTGAGACATCTCCCATGCCTGCCAAGATGTATTTACCAAAGTAGCTTCATAGTATAATTTCATAGTGATACCTCCTACCTTGCCTTTCTTGCCCAGAAACACTGTCAGTAATCCAGGTCTCCTCTGGTTCCAAACAAATTTTAGGATTGTTTTCTTAAATTCTGTGAGATGTGCTATTGGAAATTTGATTGAAATTGCCTTAAATCTGTATAACAGATTTAGAAGTATGGACATTTTCAATATATTGATGCTTCTTACCCAAAACCAAGGGACATCTTTCCATTTTCTGATATCAAGTTTAAGTTCCTTTTTTATTTTATTGAAGTACAAATAGCAATGAGACCATATCAAGACAAATTAGCAGGACAGATTCAATAAATTAATACATTGCAAACCGTTTTCATAGTGCTTTGGTATCGTACAAAGTGCAACATGATATTATACCTACACGGGTTATTATAGCAGATGTCTCTAATCAGTGAATGAAGAGAATGTAGTTGTTCACTTATTTTATGTTTTATACCTGAATTATATCACAGATTCAATAATTAATACTTTCTACCTTGTTATTTTCCCAGTGGTTGTCCATAGTACTAGAAGCCAACATAATATCTTGTCCAACCACCATTAGTACAAATCTTGCTTCTCATAGAAATATGCAGAAGCACAGCATATTTATCCTGACTGCACTGTTTATACACACACATCATGGTTCTTCCTTTCTATACCCCGTTTTTGTCTAGACCTGTCAAAGATGGACACTTCATTGTCATTAAAGCAATTTAGGTGCAAGAACTCGGCGACACAATCCAACACAGTGCAGCATTCCACAAAAATAGTGAGTTATCTGAACAAGTTGTCGAACATAGCAATTTACAGCTCAACTTATTATTATAGCCTCGCAGTGTATACCTCGTTTTTATACTTTTCGTCTGGATGGTTAAGACCTAGACAGAGCAAGACCTATATACCAACACATGTACTTTTTGTTTCTTATGAGGTCAGTGAAGTCCGCTCAGGGATTTTCTTGTAATCCTAAACCCTTTTCTGTACATCCTCTATCTGTGTCATCCATGTGGATGAGTCATGGCCAGTGCTTGACCAGTTTGCTCTCTGTGAGAGCCTGAGAGAAAGTTTTCTCTCCATGTGACTCTCCCCAGGCACACTATAGAACTTCGACCACTTTCCTCTGTGGATCCATAATCTCCTTGTTCAGAAAATTTGGAACTCAACTGAGTTTCATGATGTTGCAGTACTGGTTCTCCTATGTCCCGAGTCTTCGCTGACCTTGAAAGGCTAGGACCAAAGTGTTGGCTGGCCTTGTGGCTCTTCTATTTCTCCAATTTTGATCTGTGAACTTAGGTTGTTAACCATCGAGAAGAAAAGCTTATTAGTATCTTGAAGCGTATGCCATTCACTTTGCCTTATCAGACTCAATTGTTTTTAGTTGTTGTACGTTTCCTTTTGTATTTCTGCTTTTCGCTTGTTATACTAGGGAGACCATACGATATTTACACATGTGTGTCTGGTTTACTTCACTTATGAGTATATGTTCAAGTGGCATCCACTTCAATATAAATACTTCAAACTTATCATTCTTAGTAGCTGAGTAATACTCCATTATATAGAAATACCACATTTTTTTCAACCATTCCTCATGTGAAGGATATCTTGGTTGTTTCCAAGATTTTGCTATCATAAAGTGTGCTGCTATAAACATAGGTACACATATATCACTATGATATGATGTTTTCAGTTCCTCTGGGAAAATTCCCAGTAGGGAGATAGCCGGCTTGAATGGGATTTCTAGTTCTACACTTTTGAGGCGTCTCCACAGTGACCTCCACAATGGTTGTACCAGTCTACATTCCCACCAGCAGTGGATAAGTGTTCCCTTTTCCCCACAACCTCTCCAACATTTGTTGTTGGTTGATTTCCTTATGATCGCCATTCTTTCTGGAGTGAGATGGTATCTCAGTGTTGTTTTATTTGAATTTCATGGATGGCTAGCGATGTGGAGCATTTCTTCATATATTTATTTGCTTCCTTAATTTCGTTCTCTGAGAAGTGTATATTCATCTCAGGTGTCCCTTACTGAATTGGGTCTTTAAATTTGAGGGCCCTGTTATATTTTAGTTCTTTGTATATTTCAGACAGCAGACCTTTGTCTGATTGCTTACTACTTATGTGTTGTCTTTTCACACTGTTGGCAATTTCTTTTTCTGTGCAGAAACTCCTCAAAAAGAGTTGATCCAAGTTGTTGATTCTTTCAAGTGTTTCCCATGCAAATATATGCTTGCTCATGAATTCTTAACGTTTAGATCTTTAATCCATTTTGACTTTAACTTAGTGTATGGTGATAGAGCTGGGTCAAGTTTTAGTTTTCGGCATGTAGAAAGCCATGTTTTCCAGCACCATTTGTTAAAGAGGCTATCTTTCTTCCAGGGAGTATGTTTCGCCCCTTTGTCGAAGATCAGATGGCTGAGTGCGCTCCTAAATATCTCTGTGTCTTCTAATCTATTCCACTGATCCCCGGTCAATTTTGTTGCCAATACCATGTTTATTTTATCACAGTAGCTTTGTAGTATAATTTCAAGTCAGGAATTGTGATGCTTCCTGCCTTGTCTTTATTGGCCAAGATTGCCTCTCATATTCTAGGTCGTTTGTGGTTCCAAATAAATTTTGAGAATGATTTTTCTTGGTCTGCGAGATATGTTGTTGGCAGTTTGATAGCGATTGCATTAAATCTGTCCAGCAATTTTGGGAGTATGACCATCTTCATAATGTTGGTTCTTCCTATCCAGGAGCATGGAATATCTTTCCATTTTCTGAAATCCTCTATAATCTCTTTTCTTAGGGTGTTGTAATTCTCTGTGAAAAGGTCTCGGAATTCCTTGCTTAAGTGAATTCCAAGGTATTTCATTTTCTGCAGTGCTACTGTAAAAGGTATTGTTTCTATTGTTTCCCTTTCAGCGTGCTTATTATCTAGGTAGAGGAATGCTATTGACTTTTGAGTATTGACTTTGTATCCTACTATGCTATTGAATTTCCATATCAATTCTAGTAGTTTCTTGGTGGAATTTTTGGGGTCTTTCAAGTAAAGTATCATGTCATCTGCAAATAGTGATAATTTAGTTTCTTCTCTACCTATTCTTATTCACTTTATTTCTCCCTCTTTTTGAGTGGCTGTTGCTAATAATTTCAAAACTATATTGAATAGGAGGGGTGATAAAGGACATCCTTGTCTTGTACCTGATTTAAGAGTAAAAGAGTTCAGTTTTTCCTCATATAGGATTATATTAGTTTTTGGGTTGTCATAGATGGCTTTTATCAAGTTAAGGTGGAGTCCATCTATTCCAATTTTCTGTAGGACCTTGAACATGAATGAGTGTTGGACTTTGTCAAAGGCTTTCTCAGCATCAATTGAGATGATCATGTGGTTTTTAGATTTCAGTCTATTAATATAGTGCATTACATTTATAGATTTTCGAATATTGAATCATCCTTGCATCCCTGGGATGAATCCTACCTGGTCATGGTCTATGATCTTCTTGATGATTTGCTGTATTCTATTTGCTAGGACTTTACTGAGTATTTTTGTGGCTACGTTGATGAGGCAGATTGGCCTGTAGTTCTCGTTTGTGGTTGTGTATTTCTCTGGTTTTGGAATCAGTATTATACTTGCCTCCAGAAATAATTTTGGGAGGACTGCTTCCTTTTCAATTTCATTGAAGAGTTTGAGAAGTGTAGGGATTACATGTTTTATAAATTTTTTATAGAATTCAGCTGTGAGTCCTTCAGGATCTGTACTTGTCTATGCTGGTAGGCTTTTTATTATGTTTTGTATTTAATTGGCTGTTATTGGCTTATTGAGAGTGGTTATATCTTCTTGGTTCACTTTTGGGAATTTGTACCTTTTGAGAATCTGTCCATTTCTTTTGCGTCTTCTCTTCTGTGAGCGTAAAGATTCTCGAAGTAACTACTGATAATCTTATGAATTTTCACTGGGTTAGTGGTGATTTCACCCTTTCATTCTTTACTGCATGTACTTGAATTTTTTTTTTTTTTGCCTCTTTTTGATGAGGTTGCCTAGAGTCTTATCAACTTTATTTAGTCTTTCAAATGACCAACTTTTTGATTTGTGGATTCTTTGAACTGTCTTCTTCTTCTCAATTGAATTAATTTCTGCTCTAATCTTTATGATTTTTTCCTGTCTTTGCGCTCTGGGTTTTGTTTGCTCTTCTTTTTCTAGTTGTCAGAAGTGCAACATTAGGGTGCTAATTTGTTCCCTTTCTGTTTTCCTAATTTGTGAATTCATAGCTATGTTTTTCCCTCTAAGAACTGCTTTCATCACCTCCCATAAATTGCAGTAAGTTGTACTTGAATTTTCATAGAATTGTAGATATTGTTGAATTTCTTGTTGAATTTCTTCTGCAAACAATTGATTGCTGAGTAGGGTGTTATTTAGTTTCCATGAATTTAGTGGTTTTTTTCTGGTTTCTTTTGTCATTTATTTCCAGTTTCATTGCATTGGGGTCAGATAGTATGCATGGGATAATTTCTATTTTCTTGCATATACTTACACATGACCTCTGAACTAGTATTTGGTCTGTTTTGGAAAATGACCCGTGTGCAGCTGAAAAAAATGTGTATTCAGCTGTGGTTGGGTGCAGCACTCTGTATATGTCCACCAGGTCCATTTGTTCCAAGCTCTGGCTCAGTTCTCCTACAGCCTTGCTAATTTTTTGTTTGCTTGTCCTATCTTTTTCAGATAAGGGGGTGTTAAGGTCTCCTATTAAGATTGTGGTCTTAGATATTAGGTTTTTCATGTCCACTAAGATGTGTCTTACATAGTTGGGTGCTCCCGTGTTTGGTGCATAGATATTTATGAGTGTTACCTCTTGCTATTGAATTTTTCCCTTGAGCAGTAGATAGTGGCCTTCTTTGTGTCATTTCGTCTCTCTGGTTTGAAGTTGAGCCTGTCTGAGAACAGAATTGCTACTCCTGCTTTTTTCTGAGGTGCTGGGGCACGTAGTATTGTTTTCAATCCTTTGACTTTGAGCCTATTAATGTCCTTTTGAGTTCAGTGTGTTTCTTGTATACAGCATATTGTTAGATTTTGTTTCCTAATCCACTGTGCCAGTCTATTTCTCTTAAGTGGAGAATTAAGTCCATTTACATTTATGGTTATAATTGAAATGTGCTGACTTATGTTTGTCATGATATTTACCTGTTGTTGTTTACTCCTTTGCAACCTGTGTTTAATTTTCTGTCCTGTTTATTGGGCTCCTTCCGTTCTCATTCATGGAGTTCTGGTCATTGTGGTCTCTCTCTAGAACATCTTTCAGCAGCCTGTGAAGGGATGGCTCTGTCATCATGAAATTCTTTAGTTGTTCTTTGTCATGGAAGTATTTCACTTCTCCATCAAACTTGAAAGAGAGTTTTGCAGGGCATAATAGTCTCGGCTGGAATTTGTTTTTGTGTAGGACTTGAAGAACTCTACTCCATGCTTTCCTTGCCTTCATGGTTTGTGTAGATAACTTGGCTGTTTCTGATGTGTTTTCCTTTGAATGTGGTCTGTTTCTTCTCTCTAGCAATGTTCAGCATATTCTTTTTGTGTTGGATTTCTGGGATCTTCATTATTATATGTCGTGGTGTGTTTTTTCTTGGCTTAAGTTATTTGGTGTTCTGTATTGCTTTGGTTACCTGAATGTTGGATTGTTTCCTCATATTTGGGAAGTTTTCTGCGATTACTTTTCCCCATATTCTTTTTATGTCATTTGTATTGACTCCTTCATTCTCATTGGTACCAATTATTCTGACATTGCTCATCCTGGCATCATCTTGCAGAAGATGGATTATGTTTTCCTGCATTCTCGTTGTTTTTAAGAGATCCTTTCTCACCTTTTCACTAGCTGCACCAGCATCTTCAGGATCTGATACTCTGTCTTCGTTGTTACTGAAATGGTTTTGTAGACTCATAATTGGTATTTTTAGTTCTTCTATGTCTCTTTGACTCTGTTTAATGCATTCTATTTCTTTTCTGTATTGTTGATTCAAGGAATCCATCATATTTCTGGTCTGCTCAAATTTTTATTCATGTCTTGTTTAGAGGTAGTTATTAAGTCTTTTTTCTGTGGTGTTTCTTCCAAGTTGGGTTTCCTTTATATATTCCCAGACTTGTTTCTGTATTTCAGATGCTATGATTTCAAAGAATTCTTTTTTTTTTCAAAGAATTCTTTTTTGATTTCAGAAATTATTTCTGCTTTGACTTCCTCATGATCTTTCTGCTGTTGTTTCTTTGCTTCAGATGCTGTTAATTCATACGTTTCACCTGGAATAGTGTTCTCTGCACTTGTTCTGAGTGGTCACTGGTTCCCCCCCCCCCGATGTTTCTGCCTTTGATTCTTTTATTCTGATGCTATGTATTCTGATATTTCTTTTTTATTTGAGGAATTAATTCTTGTCTGAGTTCCTCTATACCTTTCCGCTGTTGTTTCTTTGCTTCTGTATCTGTTAATTCTTTCCTTTCAGCTAAGCTAGTGTCCTCTGCACTACCTGGTGGACTTGAGGTCTGAGATTGCATTTTTCTCCTTGTCTTTGTCATTTGTATAGCACTGACCTCTGCCCTTTGGTGTAGAGCTTTGGTGCAGCTATAACTTTAGCGTGTAATGAGATTTGGGTGCTAGTCTATTACATTTGAGATTATCTAGTTATGCCTGTCCTTGATCTAGCTGTTGTGTTCAGTTCCTTTTGGCTGTAGCTCCTGTGGTTTCCCTCTGTTTCTCTCCTGGTCATGCGAGCATGAACTGAATCGGGATGTAGAGCGAGTAGTGAAAATTCCCAGTATCTTGGCTGGCTTTGGGGCGAGGATCAGGAAAATTGCCAGAGTCAGCCCTCCTGTGTCAGGCAGGTCGCTCTCTAGGTGGGTGAAACTGGGCTTTGGTGGGTCCGCTGGGCTCCCAAAAGGATAGTGGATGTTCTTATTCACCAGGTAGGCTGTGCTGGGTCAGCGAAGCTGTGCTGGGTCTAGGGCCGAGGGCCGGAACCAGCGAAGGCTGGGTTACTCCGACGAGTTGGGCCTGGAGTTCTCACCTGCCGAGCTGTGCTGGGTCTGGGGCCGTGAAGGGGTAGCCCAGAGGATCCCTTGGAAATGTCTCTGCAGTGCGGCAGGCCTGGAGCTCTCCACTCACTGAACTTTGATGCTCTGGGATTCGGGGAAATTTCCACTCACTCAGCGAGCTTTAAGGCAAAGGACCTGTGGAGTTGCTTTTGAGTGGGCCCTGAGGTGTTAGGCTGGTCACTGGTTTGGAGGGCTTGGGGCGGGGATCCGGGTAGCATGCATGGGAAGAAGCCAAAGTTCTCCTTTAGAGTCATCACACACTCACTGATCTGGGAAGTCTGCTGAGTCTTGCCAATTCCCACTCACTGGAAGGGCTTGGTGTGGCATCTAGGAGGGAGCCAGAATACCCCCCTCTGTCTCATGCCGGTCTCTCTGGCTGTGCAGGCCTGGGCGGGATCGAGGAAGATGGATTGAGTTCCTTTTTTTTTTTTGGAGTGTTATAATTTTCAAAGTAGAGGTCTTTTACATACTTCATTAGATTGATTTCTAGATATTTCAACCTTTTGATGCCATTGCAAAGGTGTTGTTTTTGTAATTTCTTTCTCAGTGAGTTTGTTATTTGTGTATTGGAAGGCTATTGATTTTTCAGTGTTTGCTTCATATGCAGCTAAGTTACTGAATTTGCTTATTAAATCTAGCAGGTTTTAGTGGTGTTTTGGGGGTCTTTCTATGTAAAGTGTCATGTCATCTGTAAATAATGATAATTTAACTTCTTTCTTTCCTATCCTCATTCCTTTTATTTCTTTCTTGTTTAATTGTTCTGGCTAAAGTTTCTAGGACTATGTTGAATAAGACTGGTGACAGTGGCTATTCTTGTCTTGTTCCTTATTTTAGAGAGAAAGCTTTCAGCTTTTGTCCATTTACTACAATGTTAGCTATTTGCTTGTAAAGATAACTTTTATACATTGAGTTAAGATTACCTATTCCCATGACAGAGTTTTTACCATGAATGGATGCTGTATTTTGTCAAAAGCTTTTAATGAATCTATTGTGATAGCCATATGATTTTTGTTCTTGGTTCTGTTAATATGATAAATTTCACGATTCATGCCTGTTCAATCATCCCTGGATCCCTGGGATACATCCTACTTGATCTTGGTGTATGGTCTTCTTGATGATTTCCTGCATTCTGTTGGCCAGTGTCTTACTGAGAATTTTTGCATCTATGTTCATTAGGGAGAGTGACCTATAATTCTCTCTCCTACTTGGGTTCTTCACTTGTTTTTGTATCAGTGTAATGCTTTTTCCAGGGGTGAATTTGAAAGTATTGTTTTTTCTTCAATCTCATTAAGGAGTTTTACAAGTAATGGTGTTATGTCTTCTTTAAATTTCTTGTACAATTGAGCAGTGAATCATTCAGAGCCTGGAATTTTCTTTGCAGGTCGGTTTTTCATTATGTCTTTGATTTTATTGATTGATATTGATTTATTTAGAATTTTTATATCTTCTTGATTCAGCTTTGATAATTTATAGGAATCTAGGGATATGTCCATTTCTTCTGCCCTGTACTTTTAGAACACAAGTTTTCAAAGTTTGTATATCTTCTGGATATCTGCAGGTTCTGTTGTAATTTCACCCTTTTCTTCCTAACTGCATGGATTTGAGTCTTTTCTTTCCTTTTTTGATGAGCTTAGATAATGGTTTGTCAATTTTCTTTAATCTTTCAAAGAACCAACTCTTTGATTCTTTGTATTTGTTTTAGTCTATAATGCATTAATTTCTGCTCTGATCTTTATAATTTCTTCTCTCATAAGAGCTTTTGGCTTAGCCTGCTGTACTATTTCTAAAGTTTGAAGTTCTTCATTAAGTTGTTTATTTGCTCTATTTTTCTGATATGAGTAGTCACTGCTATAAATTTCTCTCTTAGGGGTACTTTCATTGTGTCACATAAGTTCTGGTATGTTGTATTTTTATTATCATGTACTTGTAGAAATTGTCTAATATTCTCTTTAATATCACCTGTGAACTATTGGTCATTCAGGATGGTGCTATTTAGTTTCTATGTGTTATGAAATTTGTTTAGTTTATTTTGCCATTGATTTTCAATTTCATCGCATTTTATGGTCTGATAATATGCATAGGACAAGTGCAATTTCTTTGCATTTACTTAAGCATATTCTATGAGCTAGCATGTGGTCTAATTTGACAACATCCCATATGTAGCTAAAAAGAATATGTATTCCCATGTTGTGGGGTGCACCACTCTGGTTATCTATTAAGTCCATTTGTTCAAAAGTTTGGTTGAGTTCTAATATTTCATTTTTTACTTCTTTGTCTACTTAGTCTGTCTTTTTGTGGTAGTGGGGTACAAGTTCTAAAGTAAAACAACCTTCAACCCAGATTGATTGTACATTTATATCAGTGTTTATTTAATTTTTACATCCATTAATATTTGTTTTATATAGTTGGTACACTGGTATTTGTTACATTTAACTTTAGGATTGTTAGCTCTTCCTCTTGGATTTTTCTGTTTTCAAAGGTGTAGTAATCTTTTTTTAATCTCTCTTAATCAGTCTTGGCTTGAAATTCACTTTGTCTGCAAATAGAATATCTGATTTTTTGAGGGTTGCTGTAGCATGGTTGATGAATTTCTTGTTTTAATTAAGTGTATTTCTAGCATGTAGCTCATTGTTGGGTCTTGCTTCTTCATCTATTCTTCCAGGCTATGTTTTTTTGATTGGTGAACTGAGACCATTAACATGGATGGTTATAACTGATATGTATTGATTTCTCCCTGTTATTTTCCTCCTGTTACCTCCCTGCCTTTTCCTCCCTCTGCTTAACAGTTTCCCTTATCTGGTGAATTCTTCTTTTGGATTTCATGTAGCCCATGTTATCTCTTTCTAGAATGTCCTTGAAAATATTTTGGAGTGGTGGTTTGGTGGTCATGAAATTTCTTTGTCATGGAGGTATCTTACTTTTCCATTAGTTTTGATAGATAATTTTGTGGGGTACATCAATCTGGGTTGAAGGTTGTTATACTTTAGAACTTGAAATACTTCATTCTAATTTCTCCATGACTTGAGGGTTTGTGCTGAGAAGTCAGTTGTGGTTCTGATGGGTTTTCTGTTATAGATGCTTTGTTTCTTTTCCCTAATAGCTTTTAAGATTTTGTTCTTGTGGTGAAATACTAGAATCTTGATTATGATATGCCAGTCTGAATTTTTTTTTATTATGGCTAATTGGAGTTCTATATGCTTCACTTAATGGTATGCCAAATTCTTTTCCCCCTCTCAGGGAAGTTTTCTGCCATGAAATTTTTGAAATATATATATATTGCTATATCCTACTTTTTCACTAGCTGTAAATTTATGTTATTTTCTTTGCCTCATGTAGCAGTTGCTGGATTAATTTCTCATGGTCCTTTGCTATTTTTAATAAATGTTTCTTTTCATAATCGCTAACCATAAGTCTGTCTATATATTTGAGGTCCTATCCTCGCACTGACTTAATTTGCTCTGGATACTTTCTTTTTGGCACAGGGAATCAAACTCAGGATCTTGTGCTTGCCAGGAAGGTGCTTGTGCCACTGAGCTATATCTCTGCCTCAAGAGACGTTTTGGGTTCAAATTCGGGACCTTACACTTCTTAGGCAGACATTTATGCCTCTGAGCTATGTCTCTGGCCCTGCTCTGTATACTTTCAATAGAAATTTTGTTCTCCTGGATATTTGCTTGAATCTGCTTTGCAGGCTCCATAGCTTTCCTATGCTAAATATTTATAGCTTACATAATTTTCTTGAGATCCTCTACTTTTTTGTCCATTTCTGCTCTAGAATCACTTAGCATGGCTTTGATTGTGGACTCTATCACTGCAGTTATCTGAAATTATTTCTGATTTAATTTTTTCTAGAGCCTCATTCAATTGATTTGTTATTATCATTTCAGGGAGACCCAAAGGGTAGCTTTTAGATAGTCTCACCTCATTGACCCCTGGATTTGCCTTTGGTGAACTGGATTCCTGCAGTTGTATCTTTCTTAAGTGTCTTCTCATTTTCTTTCCTTTACTTAGCATAATTCCTGGGTTGATGTTTATACATTACCTGTGGTGGGTTGCTTTATTGCTATTACTTAGAACACTTAGGAAATGATTATTGCACTAAGACATTTTCTAGGTGCAGCTCATTTTTAGAGTTTTCAGTCTGTTGAAACATCCTGTGTCTGCAATGTTTGGGGGATGAGAAATTGTTGCATATTTGGCCCAGCCCTTGGTTTTTGGCACTGTGCCACAATATCTTCTGTGATCCTTAGTTAATTTCAGTCTTGGAATACCAGAAAGAATATCTATTCAGAACAATTATGTCACTTTGGACTACAGTGATATCTTCAGCAATGACATTCCATCACACACAGCCTAGAACATAATAAACTGAGCTTACCATTAATTTATCACATTTAACTGTATGAAGTAGATTTGTAGTTATGTAACATAATATAAAATAAAACATAAAGTTATGCACAGTATACAAGTCCTTAATATGTCAGGTTTTCTCTCAAGAGCTAAATTTTAAAATGAGATAAAGAGCAAATAGAGAAATGGAGTAGGAAGGGACAAGAACTATGGCAGGAGGACAAAGGGGATCATGCTAGTTTTGGAAAACTGATGCAGAAGACTGGAGGGTAAGATCAAAAGAAGAAATAAAATGAAGAAGAGAACAGAAGCACAACCACAGGATGTTAGAAACCACATTAACACTCATATAAAAACAAGATCAAACAATGAAGGAGAGAAAAACAAAAACCAACAAGAAAACTACTAAAACAACAATAAAACCAAAAATAGTTATAGAGGAAATAAAAGTCCATTTGTAGATTTGTCTTTGGTGACACTCTTAGACAACATGTGCAGACAGAGTCCCTATCCATACTGATCTATCCCAACAATTTAGAAGTAGGGTTTTGGCAAGGTACTGCACAATCTCATTGAGCCTATACCTTCTGGCTGAGACCAGACTCATTTGGGCTGCAGTTGTCAATGTACGTTCCGTTGGTCTGAGCACAGCTGGGTGATGTAGATGGAGCTCACAGCTGCTATGATGTCTCAGCTTGGACTTCCCAAACTTTGTGAGAACTTTCAGAACTGGTTGGTAGTGGCAAAAAATGATGTAGTGTGTTTTAAAAGAAAAAGGGGGGTATTTTGAAAGGCATTACTGGCAATGCATTTCTTTTTACTGTAGTAATTTTTTTAAAAAATTCTACCACATATATTTTACCACTCTTTGTAATCATCCATTTTCCAACTCAGTTTGAGACCCGATCAAAAATTTTTCTATTTTTACCAAGCTAACTGTTTCTTATCTTTACCTTCTTGAATTTGATTTCATTGTATTTCATCTCAATTCACATGGTCTTTAGGGCTTGTACTAAATGATTCCTGTCCCCCTGTTTTTATGCTAGTCACTCTGGAGATTACAAAGGAAGAATAGTTGTTATGACTCTAGAACTTCCAGTTGAGTTAGGAGCTAGATCCTAACAATTATAACTCTAAAGAAAATTTCTAAGATGACGTTTGACTATAGGCAAAATGGAGTGGATTATACCACTATCATATGCTATGTTTTCAGGTATCCTTTTATGATATTTCCTGGTGCGCACCCAATATTGTTTGATTAATTATTTAGTTGCTGTTCTCTGAACTTGAGACCTTGTTTCTTTCTTTAGGTCTTCTTGGGTCTGTCTGAATTATTCCGGGGGGCTAGAATTTCCAGAGGTATCACCATGGAAATTAAGCATAGTGTTTGTCACAATCAACTATTCACTGAGGTATTCACTGAGTCACTGAAGCTGCTCACTGAGATAGTAGTATGTTTTTCTACACAAAGAACAGCAGAAAGAAGCCATTATGGCTGAAGCTGAATAAACAAAAGTGAGAGGAAAAGGAAAGAAGCTTAGAAAGACAATTTAGAAATGAGATCTGTAAGTTCCTATAGGTGATGGTGAAATGTTGGGCCATAGATCATAAGAAACTATTGAAAGACTTTGAGGAGTATAATAAGATCTGATGTATAACTTAAAAAAATATACTGACTTCTGTATGGAGAATAGACTGTGAAGTTGGCCAGAGGGGAAGCAAGAAGATTAGTTTGGAGGCTGTTCTAATAGGGGGCAGATGATTATGGCTTTGATTAGCATGGGAGCAATGGAGCCAAACAGAAGAGACTGGATTCAAGGTACACTTTGGGAACCTACAAACAAGTCTTGCTGATGCAAATTGCCAACTAATTGATTTATAGATAATTTCACACTGAACACATTTTAACCAAACTTATTCTCTTATAAAGTATGGCTTGCGTACATTCTACCAGTAAACCACTGCCCAGCCAACCTGGAAGGTGTAATATTACTCTTCCTTTGGTGCTTCATTATGCTCTTTACTGTAATATAGAAATATATGTAGAATTTAACCTGTCTTTCCATTCTCACTACCATTGCTTTCCCTTAATCAAATTCTGCTGCTTTTTTACTGGAATCTATGGCTTCCTGACTGGTACCTTTGTTTAATTTCTCTTTGATTTATCCTTCAGCAATCCTTCCAAAATGCAAGCCAGAGCATATTATTTTTTTCCTTCAAATCCTCTGATAATGCTCTGATTCCTTCAGGACAAATGCAAACTCTTATGTACGATAATCAAGAATGCTTATGAATAAAATCGTACCAAGATGCACAAAAATGAAATTGTCCAAAACTAATTGAATTTTTTCTTTACAACTCATTTTTGTGTATCTTGGTATGATTTTATTCATATTTCTTATGCAAAAGGTTCATTTTTCTTGGAAATGTGGTGTTATAATTTTAACTAAATTCGGAAATTTAAAATCTTTTGATATTTATTGCCTACCTCCTTCTACACTGAGAATTCTAATTATATGAACATAAGTTTTTTTATTCTGGCACAGAGTGAACTACTGATCTGTGAACTCATCACATTTATTTTAGTCAATTTTTATTGTTACATTCACTTAAGGTTGTAAGCAATTTTTTACAATGTGCGCTCTACAATTAATCTCATGCTATGTATTCATTTCAGAAATATTTTTCTAAAATTCACTCTGTCTACATCTTATATCTTTCACATTTTGATATTTGTCTACAATTTTTAATCTGCTGTATAATTATTATTGATTTTCAATAAT
Source organism: Ctenomys sociabilis (assembly GCA_004027165.1). Taxonomy (NCBI): domain Eukaryota; kingdom Metazoa; phylum Chordata; class Mammalia; order Rodentia; family Ctenomyidae; genus Ctenomys; species Ctenomys sociabilis. The sequence goes on from PVKA01020703.1 coordinate 28,688, forward strand.
GTTAATAATGAGTTCAAAAAAGAATGCTTGTGGTCATGGATATACTGTTTTATGATCCAGTTCCCTTGGAGTAGTCACAAAAGTAAGCCATATTATTTCATTGCTTATACCTTTAGTTATACTTTTGTTTCTGCCTGGGTTAATTTGGTCGTCCTATAAGATTAGAGCAAATTGCATGTTTTCTGTGACTCTTCCTTAAGCCTCTCCTTCTCCTAGAGAAGTGTTGGCTTAGTTGTCCTCTAAGAGGACCTTAATAATAACCTTTGTTACAGAACTTACTCTATTGAATTAAGGTAGACTGTAGGCTTTCAGACTTCCCCTTGCTATCTGAAGCTTTCTTGAAGGTAAAGTCCATAATGTATTGATTTTTGTGGTTTCTTGGTAGTCAGCACAATCCCTGATAGCTACTAATGATATATTTGCTTAATAATCGTAGCTTAGACCTGATCAGGGTGGCAATCAAATTGCTGATCAGAGATATTAGCTTTGATAAAAATTGTCACTAGCACTAACTTTATAGCACTGTAGAATCCTAGAACTGGATTTTTCCTGATAATCATTAGGTTAAGTCTCTAGCTAAATCAATCAAGATTTATGTTTTGCAATTTTCTTTTATAATGGTACTTAACAGGTCTCCAATACCAAGGCAAGTAACTTCTCTTTTATTTATTTATTTTTTAACTTCCCTTTTAATAATACAAAAATATGAATGTCCTTTAATATTGGGATCTCACCGATAAACATTTATGTTCGTACCATATATCATTCTGACATATTAAGTAATTTATAAGGATTATAATGAAATACACTGTCAGTGACTTTTTAAATCAGTTATTTATTTATTTATTTGGTACAAGGTCTACTATGCAGTTCAGACTTGTAGTACTTGTAGTGATCCTCCCCAGGACTGGGATTATAGATGTGTGTCACCCCATCCAGTTTCAGTGGCTAGCTTGGTCCCCGGGGCCTGGGTTCAGTGTGGTAGGTACTGGGGATTAAACCTGTGTCCTTGTGCATGCCAGACAACTGCTTAGACCACTGAGCTATCTGCGCAGTCCCTGTCAGTGACTTTATTACATTTCAGTAGGCATTTCCTAGTAATATGGCCAAATAACTGAGAAGTAAATAATTCAGATATGTAGAAAGATTTAAAAATATGTGTCTATGTACTTTCCAGAAAGCTTAATAAGTTAAACTTTATGAAGCCTATTGAATTTTGCCTACCTGCTCCTTCCTAGTTGAATAGCTTTTCCTATCCATGAAAGGTAGCACCAATTCTAATTTGGTCCTTATTATTTCCTCTCAAGGCTTTATACTTTAATCAAAATAAAAATATCTTTATAGTAATCCATGAATGCATTATTATTTATTTACTCAATAATTTTTTGAAGGACCATTATTACTCCTATATTTTCAGTATTATGGAAAGCACGATAGGTTTACTTTTTGTATGTGTACTTATAAAGAGGCATTTTGTATTATCTATTTTAGCCCCACTCAAACTGAATACAAGTTGGGGTGGGGAGAAGAAGGTTTCAAACCAATTTGTCTCTTATGAAGTTTATAAGCAGGCCATTGCTTCTAAAGATAAATTTATAAGCTAAGCTCAGGGAACCATGAATTCTGATCCATGTGCACTATAATTTTGACTCATTTACTTCAATATTTACTCAAGCCTTTTGAATACTGATACAGGTTAAAAGGTTTACTCCTTTAGATAATGATGCATTTCTAGAATAAATGGCAGTGCTTGAAGTGGGCACGTTAAAGGAAGTGGTGTACAAGCAGCAGGCATTAATGAATATAGTAAATGACAAGCTAGTTAGTGGCAGACATGATTGGGATCTGGTTGATGATGGATTCCAAAAGAGGTTAGAAGGAGCAAAGTAAATGGCTCATAAGTGAGAAAATTTAAGATGAAACATTTATCTTCCTAACTAGTGTTTAAGTGACAGTATAACATTCAGACTAAAAAGAAGAAAAAGGTCACTAGAATATTCTCTTTTTTCAGTCTGTCTTGTTTTGCTGAAATGCAAAAGGCAATAAAAGGGATTGAACCTTACCTCAATCATGTGGGAGAAGTTTAAAAACATTATGGGCTGGATGTATAATAATGAATTTATTTTTTTCCAACCTGTGGTTTGTCTCTTTCATACTACAGAGCACCACTTTATACCAAAGAAAGAACAAACCAATAGTTATGCAGAAAGACCATGAAACATTCTCATACACTGGTAGATAATTAGTGAATGAATCCCACAGGAGAAATATATGAATGGAGGAGGAATAGATCAATCCAAAAGAGCAGGTAAGGTAGAACTCCATCATTAGAGGACTCAAAAGTCACAGATTCAAAATATTTGTAGAAAAGAAAATCATGAAGTTCTAAGATAGAAGCATTTTTATGGAGGTGAATATTTAAATCGTGGGCCTTGCCACGTTGAGTGAATGGAAGCAGGTAATTAGTGAATCACTCAGGCTATCACTTGGACATTGTATTTCTTTGGGATGGTGTTGGTCACCCTTAGTGATTGTGCTTATTTTGGTTCTCTAGTAACAAGTGTCTTTTTCTGTACATCTAGGTAAGTAGAAGATAGCTGTGATTAAATGTGTGGAGTCAGAGTATTTGTGTTTGAACTCTATGTTTAGTACACACATTGTCTAGCTTCATATGTCTCAGTTTCTTCATTTGTAAGTTGGGATAGTTTTTATGAATAATAATTCATATATACAGTTTAAATAACCCAAAGAATAAACAAAAAGTGTGTTAAAAGATAACAGGAAATAGGGAGATAGGTCTTTCTCAAATGGTAAGGGGATCAAGAGGTGCAGGGAGAGGAGGGAAAGGGGTTGCAAAAAGAATTAGGATGTGGTGTGTACATGTGCAACCCCAAAGGACTGTGTAACATAATTGTGCAGTAATAAAAACAAAATAAAATAATTTAAAAAGTCCACTGCAAAGCTTTGCTGGGTTAAATTAAATGGGTTAATACATCCTTATATCAGTGTCTGGAACACAGGAAGTTTTGAAAAATATCATTTTTATAGTATATAAAGCATAATTTTTTGAGTGGCAGAACTTTTTTAATATCAATATCAGTTATTTTATTCTCAAATTTGCAAAGTTATAACTTCACTTTTGAGAGTTATCATATAAAGTATTATTAGTGTATTTGCACCTTCTGACAAATCCCTAGGGAATACCCATGGTTTGCTATTAACAGAAATCATTACTGTTTGACTTTGTATTTTTATATTTTCATTGGAGGGGGAAAATAAATGGTGTGGAAAATTTCCTTTTTATATTTATGCTTTGTGGTTTATTCAAGGCTTATACATTAAAATCCTTATTTCCCAGAGTACTGCTTCTGGGGAGACCTGGAGAGTGAAACTTTCTGCCTTCCTATGAATTAAAATAGAATATCCTCTTGATATATAGAACATCCAGTTGGAATCAGTGGAATATATTAGAGCTAGAAGGCACCTTCAAAAACATCTTTTTCAGCCTCCTGTCCAAAGCAGCAGTAGCTTCTTTGTTCAAATGGCTCTAGTGGTAAGAAACTTCCTAGCCCACTGAAATTTAGCAGGTAGTTTATTCCATGGTGGGATAGTTTATATTTTATTATTAAAAAGAGTACAAATTATAAGTATTTTTTAAATTTTTTTATGTATTTAGTACAGGTCTACAAGGTCTCACTACATAGATCAGACTTGTATTAATCCTCCTGTTTTCAGCCTCCCAAGAAATCGGATTACAGGTGTGCACCACTATGTTCAGTCTCAATGGTTGTCTCAGTGTGTCCTGGGGTTGGGCTGGCACGGCAAACAGAAGATTGAAGCCCTGGCCCCTGCATCTGCCTAAGCAGGTGCTTTAATCCACTGAGCTATCTGGCCAGCCTTTCATAAATCAGAATTAAAACAGAAAAAAAATTGCAAGTGATATAGAATTTCACTTAATAAAGTAACATGAATTTCACAGTATTTGTTGTAATACATAGTGTTGTCTTCCATCCAGTTATTCATATTACCAGATATATGCATATAAAATTGGAAGGAGAAAGAAGAAAAGAAAGAACTGTATAAGAAATGAAGTGAAAAATGCAAACAATTGGAAAAAAGGGACGAAACAAATTAAACCATTAACTGTTCTTTTCAATAGACCACCAGAAATGCACAGTACAGTTATCCAAACCATCCTGCTTGTATACATAGATAAATCTCTTTCCCCCTCTCCCTGTTCTGTCCTTCTCCTTAACTCAGTAACTCTTTCAAGTTTGTTCAAGTCATAGAAAGTTCTGTATTGGGTTGATATCTTTAATGAAACCCTCTCTTATTTAATTGTATTTTTGCCTTTTGCTTGAACTGAGCAGTCCTTCCTCTGTTTCCATTTTTCACTGTAGGTACCACCAATTATATTGCTTATAATGATGATCCCTAGCCAAATCTGACCTCCTAGAGAGTAGGGATTATGTCTTGTTTTTCTCTGCATTTCTGGTCTCTATCACAATGCCTGGCATGTAGTAAATTCTCACTATGTGTCCATTGGATGAATGAATATTAAAATTGTAGTGCCCCTAATTGGCTACAATTATTTTCTTTAGTGACTCAGAGTAAATATTCTCTCTCACACAATGCACATCCTGAAATCTACCATCACAATGACGCCTGTTAATTGAAACTTTTGCAGGCTAAGCATGGTAAATGCCTTCATTTGTTTCTTGCACGACATGAATTTCATTTCTCCTTTTTTGGTCACAGTCTTCTAAAAGTCTACAAAAATGTGCACCCACAACTGACTACAAACATGCTTGATATAGAGTGCAGCTAACACAAAAGGCCACGGAACCATCTAGTCTCACCATCTAGACATGAGCAAAAAATTTCTCAACAGACATTTTTCCATGTTGCTAATCCAGAATTGATAAAATGGACCACTAAATTGGCGACATAATTGTCAACAGAAGCATGGTATGCAGTTCATTTTATGGTATTAATTTATTGTCAGAGTATATATATAGTATTGACATTATTTGCAAAGAAAATAACAATGGTGTTTGTCCCAAACATGTAAAAATGAATTCTGATTATATGGTTTGAGAGGATGGCGTGAAGGAAAGGTGATTCTTAGCATTTTGTGCCCCACTGTTTCTCAAGGGGAAGTGAATGGACTTTATCTATTTGGTCACTATTGCCAACCTACCTACATTTCCATTTACATCGCTGAATTGCAGGACAAGCCTTGTTCACATATACCAAGGAGAGGTTACTTTTGACTTCAGAGAGCTCAGTCTCCACCCATCTACTCTGGCTCCCTCCTATACCCATTTTCTGGCAGCAGAGGACCTCTTCCTCATGGAGCTTTTCACTGATATTATAAGGTCAAAAAGATGGCCTTTATATGAGTAGAGGATTCATATTTGTGGAGAGTGGGATTCTTGGTTTTGTGAGAAGGCATCCCTGTGTATGTGACATGAAAGAAAGGAAAGTATGGCAAGAATTCCAAAGAAAAATCGTGTCCTCTTACTCATTATACTTTTGCTGTTTACTATGGGCTATATATTGCTTGACAGTTTGGTCCATTTTTTCCATAGGCAGTACCTTTTAGAGAATATAATTCTAAATTATGACACATTTATGTCTAAATCTTTTAGCTTTTTCTGAAATTTTAAAAAATAAAGGCTCAGGTAGCATTGCTACATGGTATAAATTAAAAAAGGTGGCTTTGGGGCTCAGTCTGCCTGAGCTGAGTACTTATAGGACCCTTGCGTGTCATACATACTTTCCTTAACATTTGGGAGCAAATACAGTGCCACAGAGTTTATCAAGTATTGGGAGAATGACTGATGATCCTCACAAGGCAAGGCTCTACAAGGAAAGGCAAATGATGATGAAACTGCTCTGAGGAGCTCCACCTCATTTCCAAACACTTTTTTTTTTTTGCCTTTTCTAGCACCTGATGAGATTAGATGAGGCCAATGTGCTTGGGTGTCCTAGTGGGCGGGAGGATGGAGAGTGGAGAAAGGTATAGATGGATTCTCAAGTTCTTAAATACAATCATAAGTCTTGATGCTATAGAAACCCTTCTTTTTGACTCTGTCAAATGGAAATTTCAGATATTTGGTTCGGATCCTGGAAGGGGAGATTTTCTCTGGCCTTTCACACAACAGTTTAGATATTTCACTTCCTTATTCAGAGAGGCTTTGGGTTTGTCACTCTCAGAGAGAAGAGAGTTGAATATATTTAAACCTTAAATTTTTCTAGATCTTTCTGGTTGCCAAGGTGATGTGACACACACTGTCTCAATTTGACTCCATGGAAGCCTTGTGAGATAGGCCCAGTAGCTGCTGTTTGCTTATTGCTTAAAATCCTTAGCACTAAGAAGAGAATGTGAGTCCAGAAGTGCTTTGTAAATATTTATCAAGTAAGGGAACAAATTCTCATTTTGCCTATGAGGGAACTAAGGGAAAGGGAAGGCAAGAGCAATGGCAATGGAAAGATTTCCCAATGCCAGATTGGGCTTTAGCCTATTCACTCATTTTCATTTATCTAGCTCCAAATCACCACAAGCCTGGGGAAAAAAAAAACCTGTATTTTCTGGTGAGTAATTTCTAGAGACGTTCCAACCAGAGTGCCAACTTGAAGGATCTCCTATATGGAAATGTGAAGATTTGCCATATACTCAGTAACTTGTCCTAGATAGTATAGCTAATGAGGAATAATGCTGATACACTACCAAAATCTGCTGCGTTGAAGTTACAGAGAGGTGTTTTCCTTACCACCTTAGCTTTTCTAGTACATCTTGGACAATATCCTTTTTCAAAAGAAACTCACCTTCAAAAAGAATTTTATATTTTTATTCAAGCTGTTTTTTGAAATGGGGTTAAACTGGAAATTAACCTTAATCCCTTCCCACTAAGGCACTAGAATAAGTGAATGTTCTTGTCACTTACTGCAACCCGGCCACAAGGCCTAGAATGCATACTTCACTATGTGAACTGCTCAGAGAAATTTGAAGGCAAAGAGAAAGAACACATCTGGTTTGCTAAATACATCTAATACATGATTTCCTTTCTCATCTTCTTGGAAGAAATTAGTAGCTCTAATGAGGTGTGTTTGGAAAGAATCATTGAATTTTACAGTTTTTTTCCACTTAAAGCAAAGGAAATAGTTTCCATTTTGATTTGGAGCAAGGCACACAGGAAACCTTCTCATTTCTAAAGCATGACCTAAACACCGATTTCACTCTCTTTTTTCACTTAGGTTCACACACTTTTTAAACATTCAGAAGAGTACTGCTTGTCCATTCCCTTTTGCTTCAATCAGCAACTGCCTTGTGGCTGTGTATTGTTGAAAACGGAGGGAATTGGGAGGAACGAAGAAATGCTGGTTTCTAATCTTAGATTTCCTATTGGGGTGCTTTGATTTTGGCTGAGTTATTTTGAGGGCTGGGATTTTAGAAAATGTTGGTAGAGTTGGAAGTCATCTTTGGCTTAGACATTGAGTTTTGCCCTCAAATGTCAAGTACTCGTTCCAAATGCCTTTGTGTAACGTTTTGAAGGTATGCTCTGAAGTCCAGTGGGCAATGCTTCCTTTCACTTCAAGGAGTGCTATTTCCAATGTCTCCTTTGTAGAATACAAATAACAACTCAGCTAAGTTTGCAGTGACCTTTCAAGTGTCCCTTCCTGGCATGAAAATTCAGATTCCTATTCTGATTCATCTTGTGCATTTCTTGCCAAGTGAGACTATGCATATTCCACTGTTGAACGCAGCACCAGTGGCGGCATGAATGTGAAAGCCAGAGTCAACAAACCCTGGGAGAAAATGTTTCTAAAGGTTCCATTGCCTTATTTGTGGAAATAGAGGAAGGGACACTGTCTCCTCTACTCCTACACCTCTCAGTCAGACTCGATTTGGCTTCCCAGAAGACATTTGGCAATATTTGGAAACATTCTGAAATTGTCACAAGTTTGAAGAAAGGATATTGCTGGTATCTGTTGGATAGAAGCCAGAGATGCTATAATGCACAAGGCAATTCTATAATGCACAAGGCAATTCTCACAACCTAGAATTATCTGGTCCCAAATGTCAATGGAATCAAGGTTGAAAACACTTTTCATATGAGTTTTAGTGGAGCTACCACCAAGTAGGGAAAAATCATTGTGACTGACATTTAGTTGAGTGCATACTTTGTTGTGTACTCTATTTTAAGTGTTGTGCAAGTGTTAACATGCAATCCTCAGAATTATTCTATGGAATAGATTATATGATCACTCAATTTTTAAAATGTAGAAACAGAGGCACAGAGAAGTTAAGTGGCTTGCACAAGGGCAACCAGCTATTGCAAGGTGGAACTGAGAACACACACAACCTTCAATATATGCATTATCAAACAGTATACTACATTCTTCCTCAATAAACAAATAGATCACTATTAGTCCTACACTAGGGCTTGGCTAGGCCCACTCAGATTCTACTTAAAATGATACAGATACATTCAATAACCTCAAAGGGTATGCTATTTCTATTCTCATCTTGAAATGCAAGATTGAGGATCAAGAGACCAGGCCCTTAAAATACCAGGGACTGACAAATTATTTCTCTCTCTCCCCCTCTCTCTCTCTCTCTCCAATAGCAAGATTGTGAGTAAGCTTTTCTTGCAAATACTACTCAATTTTCACTCCAATGCCTGGGCAATGTCAGAGCTTTTCCCCTGTGCTAACTGAACCTATTAGGTACACCACCCTGCCCCATCCTGCTCTCAGAAAATGATGGAAAACATTCATGATGAGGTATCAATGATAGACAATAACTGAAAGTGATCCCCTTGTAGAACTTACATTTAGAAAAGATAGCCTGAAACTAGACACATCAGTTATGTAAAAATGTGTGTGCATGTACTAAAAACTAACTGCTAATGATGAACATTTAACTTCTGATTTTAGAATTGATTTTCAGAATAGAGAATGTGTCACAGAGAAAGTGTTCCCACCACACCCTTCACTATCAAATGGAACAAAACCTCAAATTCAGTGAGTACCAAGCAATGGATTGTCTCCATGTCTGCTATCACTATTGAAAATTTCAGTTCATATTCCTCAACATGCTAGAGTTTATTTTTCAATGAAATTTTATCTTCAGCATTATAAAGCCTATTGCTCTTGTCCTATTGTACTCACTCTTCAACAGTATTTTTATTTTCTATAACTAAAACATGTAAGAGAGATGTCAAATATTCTTATAATTCTTGAATCAATTAATTGAGGTGCAGAAGGCAAACCTGACAGCATACACCTTTGGAAGAGAAATGAAGAGATGTTCTTTGATTAATAAAAAAACTATCCTGGAATTACAATATTGTGCATTTCCACAGTGCTATTTATTTCAGGTCCCCAGTGCAAGACTTATTTTCATACTAAGAGAAAACTTCAATGAAATAAGAAACAGTTTGCTCATGGAAATCCAGAAAAGCCTAAGTTTTACACATAGGATTTTTTTGGAAGCTTTTCTCAAAACAGTGAACTAGTTTGAAGAGAATTCTTATTTGAGCCAGCTCATCTATTCTCTATCAGTAGGTAATATTTATTGGGGAAGCAATGGACTGCTACTCCTGTGATTCTGACTTAATTGGCCCAAAGTGGAACCAATACTTATTTATTTATTGTATTTAGTACAGGGTCTACAGGCTCTTACTATAGAGATCAGACTTGTAGTGATCCTCCTGTTTTCAGTCTGCCAAATTCTGGGATTATAGGTGCACCCCACCACACCCAGTCTCTGGGGCCAACATTTTAAAAGTGCTTCCTGGGGGTTTTTACTATTCTGCCTGTGTTTAGAACAATCAATGTTGATCTTGCAATAGCAGCAACTAACTTCCAGTTATTATAGCCAATCCTGACAATGTTAGAATTACCTTTTATTGAGCACTTACATGCACTAGAAATGGTGCATCACCAATTATATGCATTGTTAGTAATCCTTAGCAAGATCTTATGAAACCAATTTTTCCCTATTTTACTGAGAAAGTAAGATTTATAGAAGTTAATTTATGTGCTAGAGATGATACAGCTGGTTAAATTTCCAGTTCTAACCTCACTAAACCTTAGACTTGTTTATACAGCTGTCTACCTGAACTCTCTACTGAAATATCTCCTAGGCATCTTCAACTTCACATGACAAAAATGGAACTTTTGATTTTCCTTATCCTTGTTTGATCCTCTACTAGCATTCTCTAGCAGAGATAATGGCACCACTATTCAATTTGTCCAGTGGTTGAGGGAAAGCGTTTTATTCATTGTCAACTCCTCTCTTTGGTTTCGTAGACCATACCTTGTCATCTCATCCTTCCAAATATATTAGAACACATCTTTAGTCTGTGAATTTCCTTCTGAGCAAATGCATTTCTTGTATACAGCATATTGTTGGATTTTGTTTCTTAATCCACTCTGCTAGTCTGTTTCTTTTGATTGGTGAATTGAATCTGTTTATAATGTTGGTTGTAACTGATACATATTGGCTTATCTTTGTCATGTTATTTCCCTCTGATAGGTTCTGTACTTTTCCCTCTTTTTAATTACTTGCTCTGCTTGTTGGTTCCTTTCTATTGTTCTTGAGACTGTAATCACTTTTGTCTCTTTCTAGAATATCTGTCAGTACTCTTCGTAATGTTGGTTTGGTGGTCATGAATTTCTTTAATTGTTCCTTGGCATGGAAGGATTTTACTTCACTACTGAATTTGATAGATAGTTTTTCAGGGTACATCAGTCTGGGCTGGAAGTGATTTTCTTTTAGGACCTGAAATGCTTCCCTCCAAGCTACTCTTGATTTCATTGTTTGTGTTGAGAAATCTGCTGTGATTCTTTTTTTTTTCCATTTATTTTTATTTTATTAAAATACAAATGTCAATCAGACAGTTTCAAGACACCTTAACCATACAGAGTCGATGAATTAATACATTGCAAACGGTTTTCATAACGTTTTGGTACTGTACAAGGTGCATACATGAAATTATATTTACAGGTTTTTTTATAGCTGAATTGTATCAAAGATTCAACAATTATTTACCTAGTGGATGACCATAGCACTAAAAGCCGACATAATATCCTGTCCAACCACCATTAGTGCAGATCTTGCCTCTCATAGAATTATGTAGAAGCACAGCGTTATCTATCCCAACTGTACTGTCTATACACACACATCCTGATTTTTTCTTTCTACAACCCTTCCTTTGTCTACACC